>ONZH01000177.1:0-152718 GCA_900303285.1 Rhinella marina | reverse complement strand
GCAAACTTAGCCCCTGCTGACTGTGGCTATTTTGACTGCAACCCAGACAAATGTCGCACAGAGATTTTTGTAATGTAGCTATATCAGTGAAAGCAAAAGACCGTATTTGATTACGTGACATACAGTATGGGTCACCTGGACAGAAAATACAGATTGTGGTTTGTGGTGAGTGGACAGCTGAACTGTGACACACAGAATGGTTCTACACTGCTGTATGAAATGGATTTGTATCACTAAGATAAAACAATTAAAAAAAGGGTTCTATATGGCGATAGCTGCACTACTAGTGCCAGCCAGCCCAGCCAGGAGACAAAAAAAATGTCTTGTAGCCCTTAGAAGGGCTGTTGGGTTCTTTTAAGATCACTCCTGCCTAACAGAGAACTAAATCCAGACCCTAACACTCTCCCTGAAACGCAGCAGCTCTGTCCCTAACGACATCCAGACAGCATCTGAGCCGAGCACTGCGGGCAGTCACTAGAATATTCCAGGGTCACCTGATCAGGCCAGCCAACCCCTGCTATCTACATGTAAGGGCCTCACGTGATGCTGGGTGTACCGCAGAGTCTCCTGGCTTGTGATTGGCTGAGTTTATAGGCGCCAGAAATTCAAAATGCGGAAGATGCCATTTCCTAGAGCATGGCGAGATACTCGTCCGAGCAGCGAGCACTTACGAGTACCGTAATGCTCGAATGAGCACCAAGCTCGGACGAGCATGCTCGCTCATCTCTAAACACGACCCATTTATGGAAGTGACAACTAGACTGAAACAGCTTGTAGGAGAGAACTTTGCAGATGGGATTCTCACTAAAGAAGAAAAGCAGTATTTCTGGCAAAAGCATAGCGAATCGAAGCATCCAAAGTGGAATTTGGTCCAAAGTTGAGGAAAACTTTAAATCTCGACAAAGCTGAATTCCACGCGCTTTCTGGTAACTAATCAGTTTTTTCTAAAATAGCGGCTGCACGTGTTACAAAGTGAAATCCTCAGGTAGCCAGCAAATCCTCAGGTAGCCAGCCCCTGTGATGTCAAAGCCCTATAAACCCTCATCCTACACGGTCTCCGCCATTGTCCTGTGAGCTGAGCGGAGGGAGAGACGTGACAAGCACTCATGTGCTTGTGACAGTGTTGCTGCAAACTGTTAATAGGATATTATTGAAGAGGGAGAGTGCACCAGAATTTATAGTTAATCTGTTATTTTAGTGATACAGTTATTGTGCCTCAGTATTATAGGGAGGCGTCACTACTGTTGCTGCTGCTGCTGACTCCCCCCCTACTGAGTCATGGGGCCACTACTGTCACTGTTACTGCTGCGTATGGAGCAGAGTCACTGCAGCAGCCATACATTCCCTCAGCCACAGTGACGTACGGGTATACCTCATTTATAGTGATTTGTGACAAATTAATTCAGAACAAATCAAATTTCTTGGCAAACTTCAGCAGATTTGAATATTTCAAACTCTTTGCTCATCTCTAGTCTCTAATATAAACTCTGCCACCAGCAACCTGGCTCAATATTTAGATTTATTCCTTCAGAAATATGTCCTTGACATGCCCAGTTATCTCAAGGATTCTACCCAATTGGTAAGGGAATTAAGGGAAGTCGAATGGGAGAATGACTATGTTCTGGGTACCTTGGATGTTTCCTCCCTGTACTCTAATATTCAACACGATAAAGGGCTGCAATGTAACATAGTAACATAGTAACATAGTTTGTAAGGCCAAAAAAAGACATCTGTCCATCCAGATCGGCCTGTTATCCTGCAAGTTGATCCAGAGGAAGGCAAAAAACCCCTGTGAGGTAGAAGCCAATATTCCTCACTTTAGGGGAAAAAAATTCTTTCCCGACTCCAATCAGGCAATCGGAATTACTCCCTGGATCAACGACCCCCTCTAGTAACTATAACCTGTAATATTATTACACTCCAGAAAAACATCCAGGCCCCTCTTGAACTCTTTTAGTGAACTTACCATCACCACCTCCTCAGGCAGAGAGTTCCATAGTCTGACTGCTCTTACCGTAAAGAATCCTCTTCTATGTTTGTGTACAAACCTTCTTTCCTCCAGACGCAGAGGATGTCCCCTCGTCACAGTCACAGTCCTGGGGATAAATAGATGATGGGAGAGATCTCTGTACTGACCCCTGATATATTTATACATAGTTATTAGATCTCCCCTCAGTTGTCTTTTTTCTAAAGTAAATAACCCTAATTTTGATAATCTTTCTGGGTACTGTAGTCCACACATTCCAGTTATTACTTTAGTTGCCCTCCTCTGAACCCTCTCCAGCTCTGCTATGTCTGCCTTGTTCACAGGAGCCCAGAACTGTACACAGTACTCCATGTGTGGTCTGACTAGTGATTTGTAAAGTGGCAGAACTATGTTCTCATCACGGGCATCTATGCCTCTTTTGATGCAGCCCATTATCTTATTGGCTTTGGCAGCAGCTGTCTGACACTGGTTTCTGCAGCTTAGTTTGCTGTTCACTAAAATTCCTAGGTCCTTTTCCATGTCAGTGTTAACCATTGTTTTACCATTTAGTATGTACTGGTGACTTGTATTATTCCTTCCTGTGTGCATAACCTTACATTTGTCAGTGTTAAACCTCATCTGCCACTTCTCTGCCCAGGCCTCCAATCTATCCAGATCCATATGTAACAGTGTACTGTCCTCTTCTAAAATTGATATTTTACTGTACAAGCCTTCTACAAGATCATCTAATATATAAAGCTGAGTGTATGTGTGTGTGTGTATGTCCGCTAAAGGAATCCGCACCGCTGCAGCTACAATCACAAAATTTGGCACACATGTACATCAGGTGTCCGGGAAGGTTTTAGAACAGTTTTCAGCTCTCCAGGACGTACAGTTCCTGAGATATTCCCAAAAAAATGCATTAGCCAATAGTAGCCTGGTCACATGACCCTTATCAGCCAATAGAAGCTCACAGGCAGTTTCCACACACCAGGTTTCTATGACAACCTAGCCAGTTCATTGCTGTAGGTCTGCATTAAAGAGGCAGAGCACTGTGGATGACAATGGTAAAGGGGTATTTCGGTTAGCATAAATATAACTTATGTTTTAGACTAATTCATCATCAATCATTACCTCATATAATGTAAATTTAACATATTTACTGTTCAGTAGTAATAAAAGATGTATTCTTCCACTGCTACCCACCTTCCTCCTAAATTACTATGGCATCGACCTGTAATTTAGGCCACCGTCAAAAGAAGGACTTAGAAGCCCCACCCCCAGATCCCACTAAGTCACGCCCCTGACTCAGTCAGGCCACTCCCCTTCCATGCAGCATTTGACCGGGATTAAAAATATGGGTAAAAATCACCTTCTTTCAGCTGCAGGGGTGGGGCGAGAGTGACTTTCTCCCTGCAGCTCATTGCTCAGACTGCACAGTGCTGCTGCTGAGAGTGAGCTGTTCAAAAGGACATCCCTGTGTCCATCCAGGCCCTGCGCTTGACAGAGGACAGGGAGTCTGAAAGCCAGACTGTCCAGCCTAAAACAAGACCTCTGGCCACCCTAGGGGCAGGCTGATGTTAGGGTGGCCAGATGTCCGGCTTTAGGCTGGTCAGTCCAGTTTTCTGGCTACCTGTTCTCCGTCCGATGCAGTGCCTGGACAGACACAGGGATGTCCACCCTTTCAGTAGCTCACACTCAGACAGCTGCTCCTCTGTGTCTTCACGGAGCCAGGGGGCGTGGCCTCATGTTTAGTGGTGTGTCTTCATGGGAACTGGGGGAGCTCTTTCAAGTTTGGGGGAATGGCCGGTGAGGTCTGGCTTTCTGGGGTGAAGACCGTGGCCACTCTAGCTGCTGTGGAGGTCACAGTTAAAGGGGCGGGCTGCTGTAGAGGTCACTATTAAAGAGGCGGGCAGCTGTAGAGGTCACTGTTAAAGGGACGGGATGCTGTAGAGGTCAGTGTTAAAAGGGGGGCTGTTGTAGAGGTCACTGTTAAAGGGGCGGGCTGCTGTAGAACTCACTGTTAAAGGGACGGGCAGCTGTAGAGGTCACTGTTAAAGTGGCGGGCCACTGTAGAGGTCACTGTTAAAGAGGTGGGCTGCTGTAGAGGTCACTGTTAAAGGGACGGGCCACTGTAGAGGTCACTGTTAAGGGGCTGGCCACTGTAGAGGTCACTGTTAAAGGGGCGGGCACTGTAGAGGTCACTCTCGATATCTTTTAATGACACACACACACAAACAGTAAATGAAATAAATTAAATATACCCGGGCGAAGCCGGGTCCTTCAGCTAGTTAATAAATATATTGAAGAGAATTGGGCCCAATACTGACCCCTGTGGTACCCCACTAGTGACAGTGACTCAATCTGAGAATGTGCCGTTAATAACCACCCTCTGTTTTCTATCACTGAGCTAGTTACTTACCCACATACAGACATTTTCTCCCAGTCCAAGCATTCTCATTTTATATACTAACCTTTTATGTGGTACCGTGTCAAATGCTTTGGAGAAGTCCAGCTATATGTCATCCATTGATTCGCCGCGGTCCAGTCTAGAACTTACCTCCTCATAGAAACTGATTAAATTGGTTTGACATGACCGATCCCTCATGAAGCCATGCTCATATGGAGTTATTTGCTTATTTTCATTGAGGTACTCCAAGATAGCATCTCTTAGAAAGCCTTCAAACAGTTTACACACGACATATGTTAAACTTACCGGCCTATAGTTTCCAGACTCTGTTTTTGGACCCTTTTTGAATATTGGCACCACATTTGCTATGCGACAATGTGTCAAAAATTCTTGGAAAATGACCCTAAAATACTGGACAAACAAAAAACCTTTTTAGTTCTTCATTTTATTTTTAATAACTATTTTACGTATGCTGAAATCTCTTTGTAATATTGCATGGAAAGATCACATTGTTTTATATTGGAAAAGGACCACAAATTCAATAAAGGCTTTCACCAATTCCTTAATGACAATAGTTGGGGCATCTGATTTTAATCTTACACATATTGAATTTTTGGAACTTAAAGGGAACCTGTCATCTCCGAAACACCCCCTGACCTACAATAAGCGTTGTATAGTGTAAGTGATGCTGAATCCAAATATGTAAGTTTTATCTTCATACTGACTTCCATTCTGACGCTGTGCTCCCACAAACCAGCAGTAAAATGCACTCACTGGACTCCAGTGCTCACTTACATAATGGAGAGGACTCAAAGAAGAGTCCAGTGAGTGCATTTTACTGCTGGTTTGTGGGAGCACAGCGTCGTAATGGTATGGAGTATGAAGATAAAACTTACATATTCGGATTCAGCATCACTTACACTATACACCGCTTACTCTAGTTCAGGGGGTGTTTCGGTGATGACAGGTTCCCTTTAACATCTCTCACAATAGCAATTAATTTATCACCTACACAAGTAGATAGTAACAGCTATTTCAATTACACCAGTAATCATTATAGAAAATGGCTAAATAATATTCCATACAGTCAGTTTAAGCATATCCTCAAACACTGTAATGAAGAAACTACCTGCCTTCAGGTGCTTATGGATGCATTTGAACAAAGCAGAGTTTTCAGTCAGACACAGTGTCTAATAGCACGAAGCAAAGGAGAGCAGGACAGTGAGGGAGGAACCTTTAAACAAAACCATTCCAGCACTATGTATTCCAGCTCTAATCATAGAATAAGACAAAGTTTAGTTAGACACTGGCATATCTTACTTTAAGACCCCAATCTTAAAAAAATACTTCCAAATCACCTGGAATATCACATTTAGGAGGGCTCCTACCATTAAAAACATTCTAGCTCCAAGCCACTTAAAACAAGACAAACCCGTAAATAGTGACAAAGCATCTAAGGCTATTTTCACACCAGCATGGATCCGTCATGGATCATCAAAAACGCTTCCGTCATGATAACACAACCATCTGCATCCGTTATGAATGGATCCAGTTGTATTATCTTTAAAATAGCCAAGACGGATTAGTCATGAACACCATTGAAAGTCAGGATCCGTTTTCTATTGTGTCAGAGAAAACTGATCCGTCCCCATTGACTTACTTATCCATCTTGATCCGCACCACATCGTGGACAGAAAAACACTGCTTGCAGCGTTATTCCATCCGCAATGGGGACGCAAGCAAACTGAACAAAGTGCATTCTGGTGCACTCTGTTTTGTTCAGTTCAGTTTTGTCCCCATTGACGGAAGCGTTGTCCCCCGCTATTGAGATCATATGACGGATGGGGAAGGAAGTGCCTAACTAGCTTATCTATGTACAGTCTTATATACTAGCCATACATATACAGAAACACATAGCCCATACAGTGTCCATCCCTGGAACACCTCCCAGAAACCGTCTTAGCCAATCAGCACAGCCCATTTATAGTCTGTAGATACAGTTGTAGAGGTTAAGACCTTCCTGTAGGTGGCATCCTTGAGTCCAAAGCTGTCCTTGCTCTAAAGGACAAAAAGACTTGCAGAATTGGTCACCGCAGGCAGTGACTCCTCCCAGGTCTTAAAGCATCATAAATTACGTGTTCGCAGGTGTGCTCCTCAGGGGGCAAGGCCCTGTATTGTCTCCCAGGAATGGTGACTTTTGATTTCACAGATAAAACAGCAGTGTCTATTGTCTGTTGAGCAGATAGGACTTGTCCACCACGATTGTTTGTGGGAGAGTTGCTTAGGTATTTATTGCCCGATTCCACTCTGTTGTGCAGGCCTCAAGTCAGGAGTCAGTAAAATGTTGGGCTTCCAACAGAAAGTAAGAAGCCCGGAGGGAGCAACCACAATGCCATGCATGCAGCCAGCCAATCAGCACCTAGCCAGCCCCTGTGATGTCACAGCCCTATAAAAGGTCTCAGCCTGCTCGATCTCTGCCATTTTACAATGTACTTAGTGCAGGGAGAGACATTACAGGCACTAGGGACAGTATTTAGGAAACAACTTATTCATTAAAAAAATATTGAGCATTTCAGGGACAGCTTATTCATAGTGTAGGAAAGGATATAGGGAGGCAATATCCACACTGTAGGGAGACAGCAGGGACCAAAGGGGAGTGTAAAGCCTGGGTAATAGGAGCTATTCAATTACACCTTGCTGCTCTAATTGGAGTTACTAAAAGTATTCTGTTACTCCAGATTTTTAGGTTGTTTGCATTCTATGATACATCAGTAATTCCAATAATTTTTGCTTCTTTTATTGGGGTAAATTTGCAGTGTAATACAAACAGTTTTGGGTTGTAGTTATTAAATATAAGTACATCCATTCATCCTTGCTTCTGGGGTGGAATTGTAGTCTGATAGTATTGCTCTTTTACCCTTGCAGCTACTTTTAATTTACAGTATGCCGGACAGACATGTGGCAGGAATTCTAAGGGAACACGCAGTGGCTAAAATTTTTCTGGAGCAGGCAGAAGTAGCAGCAGAAGGGGGGTGGCAGTAGCAGTTGCATCAACAGGCCTGAACTGCCAGTGTCATCTAGCAGTCGTGTCTTGACCAGCAACCCAGCGGTCCTTGAATGGTTGACTCAGTCTTCTACTTCATCGCAAGTGACACCCCCAGCCAGGTGTAGTTGGCTTCCTCTGACATGATGCTTAGTTGGCATGGCCCACGAACAAGCTTTGTACCCTCACCTGTCTTCAACCTGCCTCTGTCATTTTCTGTTCCCTCAGCTTGAAAAGTATTATAAGCTGTCAACTCGGCTCCACTTTTCAGCGAGGACGAGCTACTAGTGGACAGTTAGCAGCTACTGCCCAGCCAAGATCTGGAGGAGAGATCCGCTGCTCCCTCCAGTAGGCGGGCAAGTAGCAACAATGAGAGTCGTGTTGGAGCTGGTGTTGCAACCGGTCAGGCACGTGGCCCTGAGATTGGTGAGGGTGACATCAGTGACTTGCAGACAGTAGCCGATGATGATGTAGGTGATCGCACATGGGAGCTGGGTGAAGAGGGGCTTCATCATCATTAGGAGAAGAGGGTGACAGCTTCCACGTGAGGCAACAGCTGAGCCAGCAGGGTGGTAGCGTGGCCGTCAGTCAGCACGGTGGCAGCAGTGTGAGATGTGTAGCCAAACTTGCCTGGGGTAGACTCTGCTACACAGGAGCCTACCTATCCAGAAAGAAGTAAGGGTGCATGGGTTCATGGAGGCAGCGGTAGCAGGCAGTCAGCACAAAGTGGTGGGGGGAAAATGCCATACTCAGCAGTGTGGGAATTTTTCATCAAGCTCCTCATGCGATTCCCACCCTCACCACTCTGTGACTGGGCCACTGTGTTGACTCCTCATGCTGTTGCCACCCTCCCCACTGTGACGGGGCCACTATTGTCCCTGTTTGGCCTTGTTGAGATCACCATTTATTTTTCCCTTGTTCTGATCTTTCAGAAGGACGTAAAAATGATAAACACAACGGATCCTGTCTTTGGAGCATCCATAAGGCCTGTGTCACATGGTCCCTATTTTGTAACAGGATATCCTTATGATTTGGAAGCCAAAAGCAAGAGTGGGTCCAAAACACAGAAGACATGAAAACTTTCCAATCAAGTGTCATCTCTGTTTTGGATCCACTCAATGCTGATGGATTACTGATCAAATGCTGACCGAGTGAAGTGGGATGCTCAACAGACAGGATGTTTTTTTTTTGGGGTTATTGTTCTGACGGATCAGAGGAAGGGCAAAATAATCAGTGACGTCAACACAAACTTACTGCCCCCCTTAGAGCCCCCCTTACACCCTCTCCACTCTGTCAGGGGGGTTCTACTTGTATAAGCGTTTAATAGAACAGGTTGTGCAGAAATTTATGTGGAATCAGCTGACGACAGTGTATTAGGAGTGCGCTCTTTCATGCTCTTGGCCCCTAGAGAAAGGTCCTGTCGAAACGTACGTCGGAGTTGTGCGGTTCTCCTGGTGTTTGCCTTTAAATAGGTATGTTATGTGTAATTTGTCTGTGGGGGGTTTTATCTATTTTCATGCTGCATGTGCTTTACTGATGGCCATGTGTTTGATTTAACTGGCATCCTGCTACAATTGTATAGCTGGGCTGTCCTTATTACAGCTTTGTGATTACCCTCCATATGATATATGTTGTTGTTATACCTCCCAGGAATCACCAGCACTTTTCTTGTGATGCATATCATCTCTATTTTTAACCATATTTATACTTGTTTGTTTATGAATTAATAAAGGTGTCTATTTGCTAACCTGCTTTTCTAATCTTTTACGCTATAGTAGGATCTTGGGCCTCTGCACTGTTCTTTATACCTGGTGCTAACATTGACCTGTAAGACTGAGTTCACACTTAAGTTATTTGTCAGTTGTGGCCCACAGAAACATTTTAAAAATAAAGGCTAAATAAAATTTAAATACACAGGGTGTCCCCAACAGTGAAAAGTTTGATTTTATTGAGAAAAAAAATGGAGCAAAACATAAAATATGATCAAATAACACCTGTATTCACCCACATCAACCTTTTTAACTTGTGTAACCAGTATATTTTGTTGTGAAAGGTGGCAACCCTAACAGCACCCCCGCTCAGGACATCTATAGGCCTGTTCACTGCAGAAAGCTAAGCCTCATCAGGACTCACTACCTCAGTGTATGACTGGATTCAATTTTCTTGGGAGACAAAGTGATGAAAAAAACGCAAATAGACCTTTTATAATTTTTTCCTGTTACGCCATTCACCATATGGGCTAACTTTTTCAAATACTTTAATAGTATGGGTGTTTTCGTAGGCGGCGATGCCCATTATGCTATTTTTTTGTTTCTTATTATTTTGGGAATATGGGTGATTTTAATTTTATGTTTTATATTTTCAAATCTTTTTTTTTTTTTTTTTGTTAAGTCCCCCAAGTGGATCACAACTTACAATCATCAGATGTAAATTTCTCAATTAGTCAGTATGGAAATCACTATATCACAGTTCAGTGCTGCCATCTAGTGGCCTGAACTGGCATATACAAACAATGAGCCTGGAAGCCTAGTACAGGCTGTATCTTATAGAACAGGGAGCTTTCCTTAATCTCCACTGGGGGAAAGCGTGCCAGAAGAGGAATCCCACGCTTCTGGTTTTTAACACTCTCAGGTGCCGTGAGTGAGGGGAACTCATTGCTGTGAGGGGAGGGGGCATATAGCATATTCTAGGGCCATAAGGGTGAAGAACTGTGTGAGGAGCTTTATGGGGTGTAGGGAGTGCCAGAATCGACAGAATGTAACTGTGTTGTTAGTACATTATTACAAGATTTGGGGCCCCACTTTTGATTTTGCCCAAGGCCACATTTTGTCTAAAACCGACCCTGGCACTATACAGCTGTTTTTAATGCGATTTGTCATGAATAAATTCGAATCAAATCCAATGGCTTTGGGAAATTCAGCAAACCATCCGAATCAAATTTTTGAGAAATTCGCCCATCTCTGTTGGACACCATAAGACAACCTGCACACATGAGATCTGCATGAGTTTTCATCTGCAATGTTTAATTGCGTTTTTTTTTGGTGCAGATTTGATGCAGTTTTGCCACAGATCTCATCCTTCCATTGAAAAAGATGAAATTTGTAACTAAAACCGTAAACTTAATTGACATGTTGCAGATTTACAAATTCGCAATGCAGGTAAATTTCGGCATGGAAAAAATCTGCAAAGTGTACATGAGATTTGTGTAATCTCATACACTTTGCTGGTACTGTAATATGCCATGCTTATTCCACAACGTGTGCAGGTGTCTAAATGTGCCGCAGATCACCAGATAAACAAGCAAAACACTTGTTCATTGGGTGATATGATCATTGCACAGACACCTAAATCTTTGTTCCTGGGCAGCAGATCACACTGTCTAAATAGACGTTTGCCGCCCAGGAACAATGATTTTGTATGGAGAAAAGCAGCAGCCATTGCTCATCTTCATACTGTGGATGTGACCGTTGCATGTTAATGCAGAGCTTCACCTTCACTTAATAATGAGCCAATTGTCAGGAAGGAACATTTCCTTCCATATAATTGGCTTCTTCTCACATAGTGTAAATGCACCATTACTCTACCATGGTTTTTTATTTATTGTGACAATAATAATGGCAAGTTTACACATCGTCAGGCAGATTATTGGGGATAAATGCAGTGCTTCACCCCCACTGAATGAGCAGTCAGTTGTCCGAGAGAAACGCTTCCTTCCTGATAATCAGCTGCTCCTTGGCCCGCGTAAACCCACCATAACTCTTTAAACATTATTTTATTTATTTTTTATCAAGTCGTACGAAAGGTCATAGCCTTATCGAGATTGGTGTTGGTCCCTGCGTATATCATATACTGTCTGCATGTTAATTATTAGAAAAAATCTATCTGACTGATTATTTACAAGGCAACCTACGCTACCGTTCAAAAGTTTGGGGTCACCCAGACAATTTTGTGTTTTCCATGAAAACTCACACTTTTATTTATCAAATTTAAGTTGCTAAATGAATAGAAAATATAGTCAAGGCATTGATAAGGTTAGAAATAATGATTTTTATTTGAAATAATAATTTTCTCCTTCAAACTTTGCTTTCGTCAAAGAATTCTCTATTTGCAGCAATTACAGCATTGCAGACCTTTGGCATTCTAGCTGTTAATTTTGCTGAGGTACAAATTTCACCCCATGCTTCCAGAAGCCCCTCCCACAAGTTGGATTGGCTTGATGGGCACTTTTTGCATACCATACGGTCAAGCTGCTCCCACAACAGCTCAATGGGGTTGAGATCTGGTGACTGCACTGGCCACTCCATTACAGATAGAATACCAGCTGCCTGCTTCTTCCCTAAATAGTTCTTGCATAATTTGGAGGTGTGCTTTGGGTCATTGTCGTGTTGTAGGAGGAAATTGGCTCCAATCAACCGCTGTCCACAGGGTATGGCATGGCGTTGCAAAATGGAGTAATAGCCTTCCTTATTCAAAATCCCTTTTACCTTGTACAAGTCTCCCACTTTACCAACACCAAAGCAACCCCAGACCATCACATTACCTTCACCATGCTTGACAGATGGCGTCAGGCACTATTCCAGCATCTTTTCAGTTGTTCTGTGTCTCACAAATGTTCTTCTGTGTGATCCAAACACCTCAAGCTTCAATTCATCTGTCCATAACACTTTTTTCTAATCTTCCTCTGTCCAATGTCTGTGTTCTTTTGCCCATATTAATCTTTTCCTTTTATTAGCCAGTCTGAGATATGGCTTTTTCTTTGCCACTCTGCACTGAAGGCCAGCATCCTGGAGTCGCCTCTTCACTGTAGACTTTGACACTGGTATTTTGCAGGTACTATTTAATGAAGCTGCCAGTTGAGGACCTGTGAGGCGTTTATTTCTCAAACTAGAGACTCTAATGTACTTGTCTTGATGCTCAGTTGTGCAGCGGGGCCTCACACTTCTCTTTCTACTCTGGTTAGAGCCTGTTTGTGCTATCCTCTGAAGGGAGTAGTACACACCGTTGTAGGAAATCTTCAGTTTCTTGGCAATTTCTCGCATGGAATAGCCTTCATTTCTAAGAATAAGAATAGACTGTCGAGTTTCACATGAAAGTTCTCTTTTTCTGGCCATTTTGAGAGTTTAATCGAAACCACAAATGTAATGCTCCAGATTTTCAACTAGCTCAAAGGAAGGTCAGTTTTATAGCTTCTCTAACCAGCAAAACTGTTTTCAGCTGTGCTAACATACTTGCACAAGGGTTTTCAAGTGTTTTCTAAACATCCATTAGCCTTCTTACACAGTTAGCAAACACAATGTACCATTAGAACACTGGAGTAATGGTTGCTGGAAATGGGCCTCTATATACCTATGTAGATATTGCATTAAAACCAGATGTTTGCAGCTAGAATAGTCACTTACCCCATTAACAATGTATAGAGTGTATTTCTGATTAATGTTAACTTCATTGAAAAAAACTGTGCTTTTCTTTCAAAAATAAGGACATTTCTAAGTGACCCTAAACTTTTGAACGGTAGTGTAGATGCAATTAAGAAATAGTTTAATAGTGAGAACAATGCTTTTGATTGATCTCCCTTTTTAAAATTTGTGTGTGACCTTGAAAACAATGGATAAGTAATGCTTTATTGTAAACTAGCAAAAGAGAATTCTGTGTACTAGCATCTTTCCCATTGTATGCTATATATATGGTGAAAAATGTAGAGATATGTGTATCTTACTTAAAATTACATTCAATTAGGAATACCGCTTGTTAGGGGATACCTTAAAAGAGTTTTTCCAGAACTACAATATTTATGACCTATCCTCAAGATAGGTCATCATCAATATTTGGTCATTGTGGATCCAATGTCAGTCATCGTCACCCAAACAGCTGATCGTGGGGACGCAGCGTGTTAGACCCTCACTGGTCTGATATTGATAATCTATCCTGAAGAAGTCATCAATATTGGAGTCCTGGAAATGCCCTATTGTCACGTGCTGGAAGCACGGCAGACCTCCAGGACGTCTTGCAAACAGGACACAGGCAAGATTCAGACCAGAGACCAACAGAATACTTTATTACACATGTAATAAAGGACCATGACAGTAACAAATGCAGGTTAGGCAATAGTGGTAGCACTACCACAGAACCAAGTGCACCGACAGACCAGAGGAAAAACCCAGAGGGCGGACAGCCAGTGAGCCCCATTCTTCACAGAGCCGCTGGAGTTGGGGATGAACTGGGCCAAGGTCCTGGTACACTTGGCCTCTACCTACAGAGAACCACGCTGGCGCAAGCACCAGTGCAACCAGACAACAGAACTGGAAACCAACCAAACACAGGACATGGATCAGACGACGAGACAAACAGGAACCAGCACAGAAGCAGATGCCTGGACCCCATGCAAAATGGATGCATGGTGGTCTCAGGCACAGCTGCACACAGACTAGAGATTCTCCCTCCGGAGAACCCAGGGACCCTCTTACGAAGGCAGGATAAACACAGGAACAGACAAGATCAGAAGAAGTAGGCACTGCCAGACTGGACATGGAACAGGCAGGATCAGAAGCAGTAGGCACTGCCAGGCTGGACATGGAACAGGCAGGATCGGAAGCAGTTTAGCACTGCCAGGCTATCAGGTGCAGTTAGAGCACTGCTAGGCTAACATGGAACAGAGTGGATCCAGACAGAGAACAGGTACAGAAGAACAGGCAAGGCATGGACAAGGATAACAACATGAACATCACCACAGGACAGGTACAGAAGAACAGACAAGGCAATTACATCAATGAATTACCAGGTGCCATAACAAACAAGGGCAGATGGCAAAATCCCCTGGGTCAGCAGCAAGGGGCTACAGCCAGCAAGGCACAAGACCGACTGACACTCCTGGGTGAGCAGCAAGGTGCTGCACCCAGCAAGGCAGAAGATAGACTGACCACAAGCCCCACAGGTCACAGATAGATATAGCTGCATAATGAGGGCACCTGGTAAACCACACCCAGAAACAGATCAGGAAATGTTAATCCCATCAGAACCAAACAGGGAGGGGAGCCTGCATGAACAGAGTTAACATACAGGCTGCAGTCCTGGATGTTGCCCCTGGCAACCAGCATACACGGAGTCACCCGCAGCCAGTACGCCAAATCACAAACAACCCGTGACACAAACAGAAATGCATCCATACTCAGGCCATGTACACACACAAGGCCACAGCCAGCACGCATTACAGAACCAGCATACATGGGAACACCCACAGCCAGTACACAAAGCGCATGCAGCCACTGGTGACAGGAGCCACAGAAATACAGACACAGAAGTCACCAACACAGGGCACAGTTCACACACAACACCGCAGCCAGCACGCAGTTCCAAGCAACCAGCATACACAGGTGTCAGCCTGCAGCCAGTACGTGAGAGAGCCTGCAGCCAGCCTACATGGCAACAGTGACAAGAACGGCACCAAGATGCAGACACGGGGAGTACACACATTCACAGGCCCAGTTCACACAAGACACTGCAGTCAGCATGCAGCCCCAAGCAACCATCATCCACAGGAGATAGCCTGCAGCAAGTATGCGAGAGTGTATGCAGCCATTCACCAGAAAAAGCCTCAAAAGGCAATTTAAAACACATAAAGCCCACAAATAGTCTCCCACCCGGCAAGTGGATAGACAAAAAACATTGCCCACACAAAGAGTAAATGTAAAATCGCATCTAGTTTATTAAATACACAAAAATTACTGACAATAAATAATCATACAATAATGCAGGAGAATAGCTGTATACGGGTATAATAACCTCAATTATTTATGTAGAACCAGGGGTCCCCCCACATATCATCCATAACCACCATACAAACATAGATAGTATAAATGTCTGAATAAATAACTAATCAGTAAACCCACAAAAGAGTAATAAAGCACGCTATTTCATATGAAAACCTAATGTGGGTATACAGGTAGCCAAAAAAATCAAAATGACTATCCAACTTACTACAGTACAATCTTACCCATATTCAAAAAAGATGGTGGTAGGATAGTGGAGGGAGCCGCTGAAACACCCTCTGTATGCAGCCAGCCTGCACAGCACACAACTGTCACAGTGAACTGCACCGTGACACCTATTAAGCTGACCATACACATTCGATAGTTGTTGGCTAAACCGCTATCTATCCTGACTCCCTCCCAACTCTTCCATACACATACAGTTCAGTTTCAGTATGTGTATTCAATTGGGAGAGAGGAGAAAGACACTGCCAGACACTGGTAGCGGCTTATCCCCTGGGAGAACAGGAGAAAGTTAACTAATTTCATCCAATACTTCTCTCCCCCCAACATTATTTGTTGGGAAAGAGTTGGGAGCTCCCCGTGCACATTAGATTGCTGTCTAAACCTGCTGTTCTTGTATGGAGCCCTTAAAGAGATTTTCAGAGACTTTAATACTGATGACCTATCCTCTGGATAGGTCCTCAGTATCTGATCAGTGGGATTATGACACCCAGGACTCCCAATGATCAGCTGTTTGAGAAGGCAGTGGCGCTCGCAGACTGTGTGACAACATGTTCATTGGTCACACAGCCTATTTGCTGATCAGTCCCATTGAAGACAAGGGTACTAAGCTGCCATACCAATCACAGTTGCTGTAGAATGTATGGTGCTGTGCTTGGTGAGCACAGAAAAGGCCTATCCAGAGGTCATCAGTAATGATGAGCCAATCAAAGTCAAACGAAAAATTACATACTCACCTCATTCATTTACACGTGAAGAGGCCTCCGCCTCTTGAAGATACCGTGCAAAATCAGAGATCAAAGATGAACGCAGCATCTGAGGGGTTCAATGACAGGGACGGTGCGAACGCCATTCCTGATCATTGTGCCCACTATATACAAAGAAATGCACTTCATCATGAATCTAACTTCTTTGTGAAATTCGGTGAAGTATCTGAATTGAATTTTTAATAACTTCGCTCAACACTAGTCATCAGTGTTAAAGTCTTGGGAAACCCCTTTAAGAATGCATTTTTAATCAGTGGATCATTATATTGACACATGCTCAAATGGCTTACACTAGTTCAGAAATAAAGACATCAGTTGTCAAAGGCATCACAAGTCTGTTGAGACAAGACTTAAAGGGGTTGTCCAAGTTATGGAAAAAAAAATATAGCACTGTAAATCTGATGGGCAGCAATATATAACTAAGTTCAGCAAGTTTTAGGCAAAAAAAAATCTATATTTCCTCATTTCCCTGGTTCTCTTCTGGCCTTTGTTTACATGCAGTAATAACAATCTCTGCGCCTCCCCCCTTCTCTGCAAAGGCAGTGAATATAAGTGCTGTGAGTACATGTCTGCCTGCTGGGATACTCAGCAGCATGTTGTTTGTGTAGGACTACAAGTCCCAGCTGTACAATGACACTGCTGATACACACAGGAAATTCTCCCTACCTGTTCTTGTACAATTCCTCTATAGCTCCTTGCCCAGCATTTGTCTCCTCTCACTGCTGCAGCTACTATTTGTTGTAAAGCCTTGAGCCCTCAGTGTGTTCTGGTTGAAGGGGTTAATGTTTTATCTGAAGGAAACCAGGGAGAGAGCAGATAGCAAGAGCCTGGCAAAGAAAGGGGGCGTGGCCAGTGACGTCTTGTGTACAGACTGTTATCTGAACTCTGAGGCTTGTACACGAAACATCACAGACCAGGGAGATAAGGTGACATCACAGGTCATGTGACCCTCAGTCAACTCTGAGAAACCAGCAGCTTTAGAAACACAAAGTATATGGGAAAGTTGTTATACCTGACAAGTTAGAAACATATAAAGAACAAAAAAATAACTCGGACAACCCCTTTAAGAGCTTGATCCTTCTCTTCCTTACCTACACAAAACTATGGCATATGATCTCAATCTATTGTATATGGTGGCATCCTACATGTCTCTTGATCGCAGATTCTAAGAAAAACAGGATCCTGCCCTTTCTTCTGCTAGACGATAAGTGGGTATCTGGTAGCAGTTATTTTCCCCTTACCATTAAAATAAGCATGCATGTTTGGCCAAACCAAGCAAGCATATTTATGAGATCAGAGTGGTTAGCTGATGGCTGAACATGTTATCTTAGGGTGGGTTCACATCATGTTTTATGCCTCAATTTGACGTATACGTTAGGAAAAAAGGATACAAAAAAACAGCACGCCACATTCTTGTATCTTGCATAGTGATGATCGAGCACCCCGATGTTCGGGTGCTTGGGTGCTCTGACCGAACACTAGGTGGTGCTCGAGTGCTCGGCCGAGCACCCGAGCACAATGGAAGTCAATGGGAGAAGACCGGGCACCCCCTGCTCTGCAGAGGGGAGGGTGTCTGGTCGATAGGGAAACGTGAGAAAATGGTGGAAACACCACTGAAATGGTTAGGGAACAGCATGGGGAGGATGTCTGGATGCATCCTGGACACCGAAGTCGCTGCTATTAACGATGATGTCCGACTATTATGCCACTTTTACGGAATGACAAAAATACCCCCCCCAAAACCCAAGATTTTACAGGAAATATTATTAGGAAACATATATTTACTTGTACGTAAAGCGCAAGTAGCAGCACGCCCTCACCCCTAATGTTTTACACTCAGATCAGCAGCAGGCACTCGCCCCGGAATGTTTTACATGGTCAGATCAGCAGCAGACCCTCACCCCAAATGTTTTTGAGTGTCAGCAGCACTGAACGTCAACTTGTCAGAATGAGGACCAGAGTGAAGTAACATAGAAAAATAGTTTATAAGGCTGAAAAAAGACATCTGTCCATCCAGTTCGGCCTGTTATCCTGCAAGTTGATCCAGAGGAAGGCAAAAAAACCCTGTGAGGTAGAAGCCAATATTCCTCACTTTAAGGGAAAAAATTCCTTCCCGAATAGGAAGAGGAAGTAGTGGACAATGAAATCACTGGCCCAACATGGGAAAGAGGCAAGCTGAGCGAGGACAGCAGTACAGAGGGGGAGGGATGCGCAGCACCGCAACAGGCTGTAAGAGGTGGTGGGGTGGCAAAAGGGAGAAGGCAGGCAACACCAACAAGTGTGGACAATAAAAGAATTGTCATTTGCAACCTGTGCCGTACCAAAATGAGCAGGGGCATGAACACTAGCAACCTGACCACCACCAGCATGATATTCATGGCAGCAAAGCACCCTAATAGGTCGGCCAAACGCCTGGATCCACAATCTGTGTCTGCCGGTCACACCACTGCCTCCTTTTCCCTGCACCTGGACCCTCACAAGCACCATCAGCGAGCACATCCACTTCTATGTTCCAGCGCAGCGTACAGATGTCCATATCCCCCGGCCTTTGAAAGGAAGTGCAAATGCACACATTTGCAAATTGCTGGCGCTGGAAATGTTGAAGATTAGGCTTGTGGACACTGAGGCTTTTCACAGTCTGATGGCGGCGGCTGTCCCTCGTTATTCAGTACCAAGCCGCCACTATTTTTGCCGGTGTGTCCTCACCGCCTTACACCAGCATGTGTCCTGTAACATAACCCGTGCCCTGACCAATGCAGTTACTGGGAAGGTCCACTTAACGACTTTTCACATGGACAAGTGCTTCTGGCCAGGGACGCTACATTTCCCTGATGGCACACTGGGTGAACGTTGTAGAGGCTGGGAGCAAGTCGTACCCTGGGATGGCACAGGTGCTACTGACACAAAGGATTGCGGGCCCTTCTTCCATCAGGATTTCCGCCACCACCTACATTAGCTGCTGCAATCCTTCCTTCTCCTCCACCACTTCCATCTAGTAATTCTCATCTTGCAGCTCCAGTCAGACTTCAGTCAGTAGCTGAAAGCAGTTTAGCACAGCGGTGGGGAAGCGGCAACAGGCGGTGCTGAAACTTATTTGCTTAGGTGACAAACAACACACTGCCACAGTGCTGTGGCAGGGTATAAGGGACCAGGCTGAGCTGTGGCTCTCGCCACTCAACCTACAACAAGGTGTGGTTGTGTCTGATAACGGCCGCAACTTGGTGGTGGCTTTGGAGCTCGGCAAGCTCACACATATACTGTCACACTCAGGTGTGAGGGGGAAACCACACAGAGTGTAGGAGGGAAAGAGAATTAGGCCTGGAAACTAAGGAAGGTAGAAGGACAGGAAACCATGACTCTAATCCTGATTGACTGCCAGTATGAGCAGGCCTCAAATGTAGGCAAGTTCATACACAGCAACCTAAACCAAACTGACCCTATAAGACCCTGGAACTAATGAAGGGAATGAGTCTACCTGTTCCTCCAACAGGAAGGATGAACAACAGTCTCCCTCAGGCCAAACAACTGCTTCAACTTAGTGGTTCAGCGGTTTCTCAAAACCTACCCCAGTTTGCCTGAGCTGCTGGTGAAGGTGCCCATTTCCGAAAGTCACCTACAGCTTCCGCCAGTCTGGCAACGCTGCAGCAGCGCTTACACTTGCCAGCTCACTGACTGCTGTGCGACCTGAGCATGCGCTGGAACTCTACCTGCTCACAATAAAGACGGACAGCGTTGCATGTGGAAAAAGGTTCTGATAAGCGGCCTAATGTCACAACTAGGAGGGAAAAGTTTTGTAAAATGGTAAAGGAGTACCTAGCTGACAATGTCAACGTCCTCAGCGATCCCTCTGTGCCTTATAATTATTGGGTGTCTAAGCTGGACACGTGGCACAAACTGGCACTCTACGCCTTGGAGGTGCTGGCCTGCCCGGCCGCCAGCGTTTTTTCGGAGCGGTTATTTAGTGCTATCAATAAAGACGAACAGCGCTGCATGTGGAAAAGGTTCTGATAAGCGGCCTAGTGTCACAACTAGCAGGGAGAAGTTTTGTAAAATGGTAAAGGATTACCTAGCTAACAATGTCAATGTCCTCAGCGATCCCTCTGTGCCTTATAAATGTGGGTGTCTAAGCTGGACACATGGCACGAACTGGCGTTCTACTCCTTTGAGGTGCTGGCCTGCCCTGCCGCCAGCGTTTTTTCGGAGCGGTTATTTAGTGCCACTGGGGGCATAATAACTGCTAAGCGCATCCGCCAGTCAACTCAAAATACTGACAGGTTGACGCTAATCAAAATGCACAAGGCCTGGATTGCCCCTGACTTCTCTACCCCACCAGAGGAAAGCGGCTGAACATAAAGGAACTTTAAATGTGGCTTTTAAGGTGTATTGAATACACTGTATTTCCACGAACCCCTTCCTCTTCTGGTCCTCTTCCTCCAGCATATCAAACTGCTTATTAGGCTGCCCTCGCCTTTAATTATTTAAGAGGTTCACCAGCAGATCCTCACCCCTAATTTTTTAATCTAAAAAAAATAACCTCACTTTGGTCCTCCTGACATGTTGACCTAACAAGAACCTGTCTTGCGCCGCCCTCCAAACTGAGACATGAAGCTAGGAGTTTTGGATGACTTTGTTTCATGGGCTCTGCCAGTAGGAACAGTTTCACCGCGCCCAGAGCCATCGCCTCTGCGTTCACCATCAGCAGCACGCCCACTTCCCCGTCCCTCTCTGCTCGCCGTGCGCACATGATAAAGTATATATGCAACTTTGTCACAAGTACAGTAGTGCAGACTTTTATTAAGTGTATGATCCGAAAAATTTCACCAAATGTCAAATATTTAGAATGCGCAAACGTTATAGAGCAGACCTAAATTAACGGTAGAAAAAAGTACCAACGGATGTCAGGTATATAAACTTTTGAAAGGTTCTAATACACACGCTGTGCACGTACTGGTAGTGTCAGGGCACACTTGCGTTCCTTTTACCCCAAAAGAAAAAAAAATGCAGCCAGATATAACAATGGACTTTTGTGTCTTTTGAACAGAAATACTAGCCCTACCGAGCCAAATCCTATCCCTACAGTATAGGTCCCTCCTTGCTCAAATATTATACAGCAGACGCAGCTGAGGAACTGCGGCTTTAATTAACGGTAGAAAAAATAGCAACAGATGTCAGGTATATAGACTACAGAGCGGTTCTAATGCACACTCTGTGCACGTGGTATTAGCATCAGGCACACTTGCATTTTTTTGCCCCAAAAGAAAAAAAATGCAGCCAGATATAACAATTGACTTTTGTGTCTTTTGAACAGAAACACTAGCCCTACCTAGCCACATCCTATCCCTACAGTATAGGTCCCTCCTTGCTCAAGTTGTACAGCAGACACAGCTGAGGATCTGCGGCCTTAATTAACGGTAGTAAAAATAGCAACGGATGTCAGGTATATAGACTACATAGCGGTTCTAATGCACACTCTGTGCACGTGGTATTAGCGTCAGGCACACTTGCGTTCTTTTTGCCCCAAAAGAAAAAAAATGCAGCCAGATATAGCAATGGACTTTTGTGATTTTTGAACAGAAATACTAGCCCTGCCTAGCCAAATCCTATCCCTACAGTATAGGTCCCTCCTTGCTCAAATATTATACAGCAGACGCAGCTGAGGAACTGCGGCTTTAATTAACGGTAGAAAAAATAGCAACAGATGTCAGGTATATAGACTACAGAGCGGTTCTAATGCACACTCTGTGCACGTGGTATTAGCATCAGGCACACTTGCATTTTTTTGCCCCAAAAGAAAAAAAATGCAGCCAGATATAACAATTGACTTTTGTGTCTTTTGAACAGAAACACTAGCCCTACCTAGCCACATCCTATCCCTACAGTATAGGTCCCTCCTTGCTCAAGTTGTACAGCAGACACAGCTGAGGATCTGCGGCCTTAATTAACGGTAGTAAAAATAGCAACAGATGTCAGGTATATAGACTACATAGCGGTTCTAATGCACACTCTGTGCACGTGGTATTAGCGTCAGGCACACTTGCGTTCTTTTTGCCCCAAAAGAAAAAAAATGCAGCCAGATATAGCAATGGACTTTTGTGACTTTTGAACAGAAATACTAGCCCTGCCTAGCCAAATCCTATCTCTACACAAGTCCCTCCTTGCGCAAATGTTATACAGCAAGACGCAAAAGAGGTACTGCAGGCTTAATAGCAAAAATAATAGCAAAGGATGTCAGGTATATAGTATATAGAGAGTATCATACAGCATGCAGCAGCTGCACAGGTGGCGTTAATGGCAGGTCACCTAGCGCTATTTTTAATACCCCCAAAATAAAATAAAAAGTTTGCCAGCAAGATATAATAGCCGTTAAAAGGGCTTTTGGGTCTTTGAAACAGAAATTCTATCCCTGCCTAGCGTTCTTCTGTCCCTACTCTGTCCCTGCTTGCAGCAGCTCTCCCTGCTCGGTATGATCCAGTCACATGTCACCGGGTGCTTTATAGCACCCGATGACGCGTTCCCGGCCAGCCAATCACTGTAATGCCAGTAGCTAACATGGCTACTGGCATTACAGTGAATGCCAGCACCTTTCCACACGCCAATTGGCTCGAGCATTCGGCCGAACATGTTCGCTCATCACTAATCCTGCACAGTCCAGTAAAAAAAAAAAAAGTATACTTTTTTTTTTTAATGGAACTCTATGGTGATCGGATGCCGCTGTATGCCATCAGTCTGAGGCATCAGACTGTATAGGCAGATATGTATAGGCAGCTTCACAATAAACAGGGAACAATGAACAGAAAAGAAAGAGAAAATTCAAAGCACAAGGAAGAAAAAAATCCAGGAATACATGTAGTTAAATCCACAAACAACCTAGACCAGCATTTTCCAACCATGGTTACGCTGAGGCTCCTTAGAAATTGTTTACCTTCCTGAGGATAGGTCATCAATATTAATTCCCAGAAAAACCCCTTCAAGGAGTACCCTAAGCTTTTAGGTTTACAGTAATTTGCAAACATAAAAAACAAATTACTGTTTTCTTCCAGAAGAGGGCCACTTTTGCACATGTTCTGACTTTGCAGCTAAAGTCCATTCATGCAAATTCTAGCTCCACTGATTTTAACTATTCAACTGCAGATGCATCCAAATGAATAAATTTAGTTGAATGCAATCTTTTGGACTGCAGCTGCCATTCAATAGTTAAAATCAATTACTCAAGCTACAAAAAGTTGCAGTATAGCCCAGGTCTAAATCACAACCATTAAAATGAGTTGCATGAGATATTTTTTCCTAAAATGTTGTCCTTGGGCTTTGGTATTGCATCTTAGGCTACTTTCACATCTGCGATTTCCCCTTTCCGCTATTGAGGTTGTCATAGGATCTCAATAACGGGGGAAAATGCTTTAGTTTTGTCCCCATTCATTGTCAATTGGGACAAAAGTGAACTAAACTAAACGGAATGAACCAGAATGCATTCCATTCTGTTTCGTTGTGTCCCCATGTGGTGCGGAGCAAGACGGATCCGTCATGACTCACAATGTAAGTGTCACGGCGAGCCGGCAATGCGCCTCATCCTTGCTGCGCTGCCGGTCTCCCGTGTCTAGCTCTGAACAGGTCGTTTCCCCTAGCAACCAGGGTACTGGAGGACCCAGCGACGCGTGCTTCATAAGCACGGCCAGCTTCCTCCAACCCCTGGACAACAAGCAGCAGGGGAGATGAGCGCCGACGCCCATTAGTCAGTGCTTATGTGTTTTAAGTTTGTGAGTTGGGTCACGTGATGCTGGCCACGTCACATGACCCATCTTCTGGGCCTATTTAAGCAGGCAGCCTGCTGGCCACAGGTTGCCTGTGATTAGTCTTCTAAGCAGTGCTGTGATCGTGACCCTTGCTATTGGATTTATTGGTGTATTTGGATTTTGGCTTCGGACTTAGACTACGCTTTTGCTATTCCCCTGGTATTTGACGTGACCTCCTGTTTCTGACTTGGCTTGCTGACTATTCTGTTATTGTGTTGTGTTCTGTCTATGTTCGTCTTTCCCTGTGTTCCCCTTCCCTGCCCCGTGCACGTATACAGTATAGGGACTGCCACCAAGTTACGGTTTTGCCGCCTAGGGCATCTACTGTAAGTAGGCAGGGAAAGAGGTGGGGTTCAGACAGGGCACACTATCCCTTGTTCCCCTGTCGTGACAGTAAGTCAATGGGGACAGATCCGTTTTCTCTGACACAATAGAAAACAAATCCATCCCCCAATGACTTTCAATGGTGTTCATGACGGATGCATCTTGGCTATTTAAAAGATAATACAACCGGATCCGTTCCTAACGGATGCAGATGGTTGTATTATTGTGACAGAAGCGTTTTTTGCTGATCCATGACGGATCCAGCAAAAACACTGGTGTGAAAGTAGCCTCAGCCTGTTAGGCCTGGCTACACTGCGCTGCAAAAAGTGTACACCTTATTGTCAACCAGTTCAGGACCAGGTAATTGTTTTCAGGACCAGGCAGTTCTTCAGCAGTGACTTTTACTGTTCTTTTTTTTTTAAATATTTTTTTCATATTTTTTCCGGTGATGGGATTCTATTTTCATGCTTTTTTATTTAGTATTTAGCATTTTTAGCTTATTTTTTTTATACCTGGCTAAATGTAAATAAGGCTATTTTCACATACGTACCTGTATATTCCTATTTTTTAATAGCTCAAATAAATTGTAACCCCCAAGGGGTTGTCCCATGAAAAATATTCTGCAGTTTTCAAACCAGCACCTGGTTCTGAATATTTTGGAACTGCATGTAATTAAAAATTTAGCATAACCACTGGGTTATTCAATAAAATGTATCTGTATAGCGTCATCTGCAGTTTGTTTTTTTCTTATTTCTTTGTCCTGATCACTGAGAAGGCGGCACATGCTCAGTTTCATCCTTCAATTACCTCCTGAGCTGTGATAGGGAGAGCTGAGACATGCCTCCTGAGCTGTAGCAGAAAAGACACTCCCCTTGAGCTTTCAAGTTGATATAAATCTAGCAGAGCAATGAATGGGGAGATTTCTGGATCCATGTGAAGTACAGGGCTGGTTCTAGCTTTGTTAGAAAGAGATTGTCAAGTACTATATGATGTCTGATTTTTATTTTACATTAGTCATCGGATAACACCTATAAGGTCACCGATTTCCCCTGTAGCTATGGCAGACATATTAGCCTCAAGCACAGGAGGAAGATCTAACAGCTCCAGCAGCTATACAGCACCCAACGACAACGTGATCACCGGGACAGTAGCAAGAAGCATCATGGCCGTCTCCTTGGGCCAAAGAAAAACAAATACTTACCTTCTTCCCTGATGATCGGCACATCCAGCAGCATGACTCGCTCCCACACGCGCAGCTGACTGTGCAGGAGCTTTCAGCGCTTCTCCTACAAAGCCAGAAGCATGTTGTGCAGCCTGCAGGGGAGTACCGAAGCTCAGCTGAACAGTAAAGCAGGGGGCCGACGGCTTCCTGCTTCACGATGTAAAGGAACTGCTCCCCCCCAGCGTCTGGGTGCGACCACCCCCCCAGCCTCTGTGCACGTGCCCCATCTACCCTTCCTTCACTATGCTCCTGCTTGTCCATATGTCAGTTTTGTGGCTTAAAAAAAAGTCACAATGTATGCAAATATTAGACAGTACTTCAGAAATATATTGCAAAGTGAGTTTATTCAGCCGAGCATGATGCACAATAATGGCCTTATCTTGGACCTGTTATCATTTGTCCTTAAGAGAAATTACTTCTTGTTTGAGGACAAATTGTTTCTTCAAATTTCAGGGACTGCGATGGGTTGTAATGTGGCACCCACCTTTGCGGTCCTCTATATGAATCATTTTGAGGAAAAAATTGTGTATCCCAATGCTCTATTCCAAGAAAATGTTCTTATGTGGGTTCGATATATTGATGATGTTTTTTGTATCTGGCAGGGGTCCGAAGGTGACCTTATGAAGTTTCACGAGGCCATTAACACAGCCGTCCCGACCATCTCCCTCTCTCTTGACTATAGCCGCACTGAAATTCCCTTCCTAGACGTACATCTAAAGGTAAGAGACAACTCTCTTATAACGGACATATACAGTGCCTTGAGAAAGCATTCAGCCCCCTGGAACTTTTCAACCTTTTGCCACATTTCAGACTTCAAACAAAAAGATATAACATTTTAAATTTTTGGTGAAGAATCAACAACAAGTGGGTCACAATTGTGAAGTGGAGCGAAATTTCTTGGATCATTTAAACTTTTTTTTGTAATAATAAAACTGAAAAGTGGGGCGTGCAAAATTATTCGAACCCCTAGCATTAATACTTTGTAGCGCCACCTTTTGCTGCGATTACAGCTGCAAGTCATTTGGGGTATGTCTCTATCAGTTTTGCACATCTAGAGACTGAAATTCTTGCCCATTCTTCCTTGCAAAACAGCTCGAGCTCTTTGAGGTTGGATGGAGAGCGTTTGTGAACAGCAGTTTTCAGCTCTTTCCACATATTCTCAATTGGATTCAGGTCTGGACTTTGACTTGGCCAATCTAAGACCTGAATATGTTTATTTTTGAACCATTCCATTTTAGATTTTGCTTTATGTTTGGGATCATTGTCTTGTTAAGATAAATCTCCGTCCTAGTCTCAGGTCTTTTGCAGACTCCAACAGGTTTTCATCCAGAATGGTCCTGTATTTGGCTCCATCCATCTTCCCATCAATTTTAACCATCTTCCCTGTCCCTGCTGATGAAAAGCAGGCCCAAACCATGATGCTGCCACCACCATGTTTGACAGTGGGGATGGTGTGTTCAAGGTGATGAGTTGTGTTGCTTTTACGCCAAACATATCGCTTTGCATTGTTTCCAAAAAGTTCGATTTTGGTTTCATCTGACCAGAGCACCTTCTTCCAGATGTTTGGTGTGTCTCTCAGGTGGCTTGTGGCAAACTGTAAACAAAACTTTTTATGGATATCTTTGAGAAATGTCTTTCTTCTTGCCACTCTTCCATAAAGGCCGGAATTGTGAAGTGTTGGACTGATTGTTGTCCTATGGACAGACTCTCCCACCTCAGCTGTAGATCTCTGCAGTTCATCCAGAGTGATCATGGGCCTCTTGGCTGCATCTCTGATCAGTCTTCTCCTTGTTTGAGATGAAAGTTTAGAGGGACGGCCGGGTCTTGGTAGATTTGCAGTGGTCTGATACTCCTTCCATTTCAATATGATCGCTTGCACAGTGCTCCTTGGGATGTTTAAAGCTTGGGAAATCTTTTGGTATCCAAATCCGGCTTTAAACGTCTCCACAACAGTATCATGGACCTGCCTGGTGTGTTCCTTGGTCTTCATGATGCAGAACCCTGAGACTATCACAGAGCAGGTGCATTTATACGTAGACTTGATTACACACAGGTGGATTCTATTTATCTTCATCAGTCATTTAGGACAACATTGGATCATTCAGAGATCCTCAATGAACTTCTGGAGTGAGTTTTCTGAACTGAAAGTAAATGGGCCGAATAATTTTGCACGCCCAACTTTTCAGTTTTATTATTACAAAAAAAATTTAAATGATCCAATAAATTTCGTTCCACGTCACCATTGTGACCCACTTGTTTAAATTTAAAATGTTTTATCTTTTTGTTTGAAGCCTGAAATGAAGCAAAAGGTTGAAAAGTTCCAGGGGGCCGAATACTTTCGCAAGGCACTGTATATCAAGCCCACCAACAAAAACAGTTTACTTAGGTTTGATAGTCATCATCCTCCAGGGTTAATCAGGTCCCTACCATTGTCCCAGCTAATGCGAGTGAAGCACAAAGTCTCAGATACAGATACTGTCACTCCAAGACTTAGGGACATGTCCAATAAATTTCTTCAAAGAAGATTATCCAACAAATATCCTTCAGGAGCACCTCAAAAAAATCGAGGCACAGACTAGGGAGAATCTACTGACACTAGTGTTGAGCGAGCACCTCTGTGCTCGTATGCTCGGGTGCTCTGGCCGAGCACTAGGGGTTGCTCGAGTGCTCGGCCGAGCACCCGAGCATAATGTTAGTCAAAGGGACTAAACCAGGCAACCCCCAATCGGAAGAGGGGAGGGTGTCTGGTTAATAGAAAAAGGTCAGAATCGCGACCTCTCCTCTTTTACTCCTTTCACTCGTAAAAGTATGCTAATTAACTGAATATGTATGCATTACCGCACAATGCATACACATTAGCATACAAATTCGTATGCATTAGCATACAATGTGTAGCATTAGCATACAAATCAACATTACAGTGCAGGGAAGAGACTCGAGCATTGCGCTCGAGTTCGGCCGAGCATTGCGCTTGAGTTCAGCCGACCATGCTCGCTCAACACTAACTGACACCTGTGATATCCAGATCTACCAAACACGACAATCGCTTCCCTTGTGTCACCACATACTCAAACCAAAGCAGTGATATCAAAAACATCATCTACAAACATTGGCACTAGTGATGATCTTGTGTGCTCGGGTGCTCTGGCCGAGCACTCGGGGGTGCTTGAGTGCTCGGCCGAGCACCCAAGCATAATTAAAGCCAATGGGGCTAAACCAGGCACCCCCCGCGGAGGGTGTCCGGTTTACACGGGTCCCCCCAAAGAAAGAATTAAAAAAGAAACAGACACCGCGGGGGGTCGGTGTTAAGCTTACCTGTCCCAGCAGGAAGACGGCGTGCACATTGGTAAGTTTCACCACATCGCCACCTGCTGGAGGGAGGAGGGAGCTGCTGGGAAAGGTAAGGTGACGGATCCGTCATGAACTCCATTGAAAGTCAATGGAGGACGGATCCGTTTACTATTGTCTTACACCGAACGGATCCGTCCCCATTGACTTGCATTGGGGGTAATGACGGATCCGTCTTGGTGCGGGGAGGGGACTCGAGCATGGCCAAACACGAGTGGACCCGAGCGCCGGCATGCTCGGCCGAACAGCAAGCATACTTGCTCATCACTACTTGGCAGATCCTAAAGAATAATTTTCCAAACATTTTTTCACATAAACCATTAATGTCATACAAAAGGGCCAAAAGTATCAGGGATACACTGATTAGATCCGACTTGGGTCCCACAAAACAAACGAATGTACTGTACAGGGGGTGGCGAAGGTATACTAAAGGAGAGGGAGATGGCCTGGATTCGGCGCCTCAACACTCTGCAACCAGCAGGCCTGAACAGAGACTATTGTTGGGACTAGTATCTGGTTTTATAATGACTCGTTGTTACAGGCACTTTTAATTTTTCTGACCTTTGTCTGTTTCTCCTCCCTTAGGACCGTAGACGTCGCTCGCTTCACACGATCCATGGTCCAGGATACCCAATCTCTACGATCATGGGCTCCCCTACAAGTACCACTTACGGCTCACTCCTTTAAAGTAAATTGAAATGGTGATCATGTACTCATTAATTTTCATTACCATGAATAGGTGCCACTAGTGAAATATTGGCTTTAGGTTTCAGTCTTTACCTGTATATATACATGCATTTCCCGTGGGCACACATTTGCATATTTTTCATGTGACTATAAATTTTGCCAGAATTGTATGCGTTCTTGATTTAACATATAGATGTGTATATTGATGGAACAGAAGATACACTATATACCTTGTAGTGTTTGGAACAGAAGATATACTATATACCTTGTAGTGTTTCTGTGACCTAAATTTAACTATATTTGGTTCTGTAATATGATATATGATGCCCACAATGCAGGGCTATCATTTGTAGAACGTTTATGAAGTATAATTCACATATATACATTTAGAGTAGTGGAACATGGGTTTGCCCTGCTCCAAAATGGCTGCCGTCTTCAAGTATTTTTGAGCACGCCTGTGCCCCTTTTCAAAATGGCGACTGGCACATTCACGGCACATGCGCCACCCTTATGCGCGGCCGGTACCTTCCTCCTTCCTGTACCGCAGAGAGTGGTTGCCTGTGTACGCCAAGCGGTATAGATGCACGCTCCCCCTCTAGGCAGGACACGCCTGGCGGCCAGTGTGGGTGACCTATCCACCCCGCCATATTTAAACCGCGCTGGCGTTCATTCAAACCGCACGGCCGATCCTTCTGCTCCTGCACACTGCCTTGGGTAAGCCTGGCGTTCATATGCCATATTATCTGTTGTGGGTTCTCAGCCATAATGTAGCATTCTCTCTATGGGGGCAACTAGCGTGACTATTGTCTTCTCCACATGGGTCTTATCCCCTGCTTATGTCACGTTTGAGTTATTACTGCCCACCGTTGTTGTTTAAACAATGTAGACAACCACATGAATTATGTTTTTTATCTATTTACCTATTATGTATTAATGACCAGGAGGCATCAAGATTAGTGATGATCGAGCACTGTAGTGCTCGGGTGCTCTGATCGAACACTAGGCAGTGCTCGACCGAGCACCCTAGCACAATGGAAGTCAATGGGAGAACCCGAGCACTAAACCAGGCACCCCCTGCTCTGAAGAGGGGAGGGTATCTGGTTCATAGGGAAAGGTGAGAAAATAATGGAAACACCACTGAAATGGTTTGGGAACAGCATGAGGAGGATGTCTGGATGCATTTTGGACTCCAAAGTCGCTGCTGTTAACCATGTTATCCAAGTATTACGCCACTTTTACGGAATGACAAGAATACGCCCAAAACCGAGGATAAAATTGATTTTAGAGAAAATATTGTTAGGAAACATATATTTACTTGTATATAAAGCGCAAGTAGTAGCAGGCCCTCACCCCTAATGTTTTACATGGTCAGATCAGCAGCAGGCACTCGCCCCTAAAGTTTTTGACGGTCAAAGAAGCAGCAGGCACTTGCCCCTAATGTTGTAGACGGTCAGATCAGCAGCAGGCACTCTCCCATAAGGTTTTAGATGGTCAAATCAGCAGCAGGCACTCGCCCCTAATGTTGTAGACGGTCAGATCAGCAGCAGGCACTCGCCCCTAATGTTTTAGATGGTCAGATCAGCAGCAGGCACTCGCCCCTAATGTTTTAGACGTCAGATGAGCAGCAGGCACTGGCCCCTAATGTTTTTGAGTGTCAGCAGCACTCAAGGTCAACATGTCCGGAGGAGGACCAGAGTGAAGAAGTGGAAGAAGAGGTGGTGGACGATGAAATCACTGGCCCAACCTGGGAAGGTGGCAAGCCTAGTGAGGACAGCAGTACAGAGGGGGAGGGATCCGGAGCACCGCAACAGGCTGGCAGAGGCAGTGGGGTGGAAAAAGGGAGAAGGCAGGCCACACCAAACAGGCCCGCAACTGTTCTCCGGAACACCCCCTTGCGGCAATCTCCCTTGCCAAGGGGTAGGTGTTTCACAGTCTGGCGCTTTTTTGAGGAAAGTGCTGACGATAAAAGAATTGTCATTTGCAACCTGTGCCATACCAAAATGAGCAGGGGCATGAACACTAGCAACCTGACCACCACCAGCACGATCCTCATGGCAGCAAAGCACTCTGATAGGTGGGCCAAACACCTGGGTCCACAATCAGGGGTCTGCGGGTCACACCACTACCTCCTCTTCCCCTGTGTTACGTGCTAGCCAATCCCCTGTCCAAGACAAAGGCCCAGATGCCTCCCGCCCTGTACCTGGACCTTCACAAGCACCATCAGCGAGCACATCCACTTCTGTGTCCCAGCACAGCGTACAGATGTCCATACCCCCGGCCTTTGAATGAAAGTGCAAATACCCAGCCACCCACTAACAGGCCTTAGCACTAAATGCACACCTTTACAAATTGCTGGCGCTGGAAATGTTGCCGTTTAGGCTTGTGGACACTGAGGCTTTTCGCAGTATGATGGCGGCGGCTGTCCCTCGTTACTTAGTACCTAGCCGCCATTATTTTTGCCGGTATGCCATCCCCGCCTTACACCAGCATGTGTCCCGTAACATAACCCGTGCCCTGACCAACGCAGTTACTGGGAAGGTCCATTTAACGACTGACACATGGACAAGTGCTTTTGGCCAGGGACGCTACATTTCCCTGACAGCACACTGGGTGAACGTTGTGGAGGCTGGGAGCGAGTTGTATACTGGGATGGCACAGGTGCTACCGACACCAAGGATTGCGGGCCCTACTTCCATCAGGATTTCCGCCACCACCTACATTAGCGGCTGCAACCTCTCCTTCTCCTCCTCCACTTCTACCTCAGAATTCTCATCTTGCAGCACCAGTCAGCCATCAGTCAGTAGCTGGAAGCAGTGTAGCACTGCAGTGGGGAAGTTGCAACAGGCTGTGCTGAAAGTTATTTGCTTAGGTGACAAACAGCACACCGCCGCAGAGCTGTGGCAGGGTATAAGGGACCAGGCTGAGCTGTGGCTCTCGCCACTCAACCTACAACCAGGCGTGGTTGTGTCTGATAACGGCCGCAACTTAGTAGCGGCTTTGGAGCTCGGCAAGCTCACACACATACTGTCACTCTCAGGTATGGCGGGAAAACCACACAGAACATAGGAGGGATAGGAGATTATGCCTGAAACTAAGGAAGAAAGATGGACACCTCCTAAAGGAAACCCTGACTGTAATCCTGACTGACTACCAGTATGACCAGGCCTCAAATGTAGGCGAGTTCATACACAGGAACCTAAACCAAACTGACCCTATAGGACTCTGGAACTAATCACAGGAATGAGTCTACCTGTTCCTCCAACAGGAAGGATGAACAGGAGTCTCCCTCAGGCCAAACAACTGTTTCAACTTAGTGGTTCAGCGGTTTCTCAAAACCTACCCCAATTTGCCTGAGCTGCTGGTGAAGGTCGGTCTGGCAATGCTGCAGCAGCACTTACACTTGCCAGCTCACTGACTGCTATGCGACCTGAGCACGCGCTGGAATTCCACCTTCCACATGTTGGGCAGGCTTTGTGAGCAGCAGAGACCAGTAGTGGAATACCAGCTACAACACGGTCGGCGCCTTTCCAGTCAGCTTCCGCTCTTCACAAGCAACGAGTGGGCATTGATGTCTGACCACTGTGAGGTTTTACGCAACTTTGATGAATCTACACAGATGGTGAGTGGCGATAATGCTATTATCAGCGTAACCATCCCACTTCTGTGTCTACTAAAACACTCACTGCTCACAATAAAGGCGGACGCTTTGCATGTGTAAGAGTTGGAAATGGGGGAAGACGCTACACAGGGTGATAGCCAGACCACCCTCGGTTCGTCTTATCAGCGCAAATTGGAGGAGGAGGAGCAGGAGACCGTTGCCCCCATAGCAGATTTACTCCATCTCTTCGGCGTGGATGGGTCAGAAGAGGAGAAAGAGAACGAGGAGATTGAGAGTCATCCCCCTGGTGAGGAGAGCGAAGCCTTGTCTGTTGGGACACATGGCTGACTTCATGCTATGCTGCCTTTCCCGTGACCCTCGCGTTATACGCATTTTAGCCAACACCAATTACTGGTTGTTCACCCTTCTCGACCCCCACTACAAAGAGAACTTCTCATCTCTTATTCCTCTGGTGGAGAGGACTAGCAAAATGGTGCAATACCAGAAGACCTTGTAGAAAAATTGCTCCAAAAATTTCCAGCTGACAACGCTGGTGGCAGAGTACGTAGTTCCTTGGGCACCCGAGGAGGGGAGACGAGGGGAACACACAGCAGTTCTAACAGAGGCAGGGCAACACTCTCCAAGGCCTGGGACAGTCTCATGACACCCCGCCAGCACCCTCACCCAGATGATCGGCCTAGTGTCACAAGGAGGGAAAGTTTTGGAAGATGAAGGAGTACCTAGCTGACCGTGTCAACGTCCTCAGTGATCCCTCTGTGCCTTATAATTATTGGGTGTCTAAGCTGGACACGTGGCACGAACTGGCGCTCTATGCCTTGGAGGTGCTGGCCTGCCCTGCCACCAGCGTTTTGTCGGAGCGGGTATTTAGTGCCACTGGGGGCATAATAAGTGATAAGCGCATCCGCCTGTCAACTGAAAATGCTGATAGGTTGACGCTTATCGAAATGAACAAGGCCTGGATTGCCGCTGACTTCGGCTGAACATAAAGGAACATTAAAGGGAACCTGTCATCTCAGAAACGCCTCCTGAACTAGAGTAAGCGTTGTATAGTGTAAGTGATGCTGAATCTGAATATGTAATTTTTATCTTTATACTCACTTCCATTCCGACGCTGTGCTCCCACAAACCTGCAGTAAAATGCATTGAGAGGACTCTTCTTTGAGTCCGCTCCATTACGTGAGTGAGCACTGGAGTCCACTGAGTGCATTTTACCGCTGGTTTGTGGGAGCACAGCGTCGGAATGGAAGTGAGTATGAAGATAAAAATTACATATTCGGATTCAGCATCACTTAAACTATACACCGCTTACTCTAGTTCAGGGGGTGTTTTGGAGATGACAGGTTCCCTTTAAATGTGGCTTTTAGGGTGTATTGAATACACTGTTTTTTCATGCACCCCTTCCTCTTCTCGTCCTCTTCCTCCATCATATCAAACTGCTTATTAGGCCTTTAAATATTTAAATATTTAAGAGGTTTATCAGCAGGCCCTCACCCCTAATTTTTTAAACTAAAAAATTAACCTCACTCTGGTCCTCCTCCTGACATCTTGACCTAACAAGAACCTGTCTTGCACCGCCCTGCAAACTGGGACATGAAGCTAGGCGTTTTAGATGACTTTGTTTCTTGTGCTCTGCCAGTTTCACCGCACCCAGAGCCATGGCCTCTGCGTGCACCAGCAGCAGCACGCCCACTTCCCTGTCTTTTACTGCTTGCCTTAATAAATGGTATGTATGCAAGTTTGTCAAAAGTACTGTTGCGCAGATTTTTTTTAAGTGTATGAGCAGAAAAATTTCACAGAATGGCAGAAATATTTAGAATGCACAAATGTTATTATGCAGCAGACGCAGCGCAGGTAATGTCACATTACCTGTGCTGCGTGTGCAGTATAACGTTTGCACACGCAGGCACAGATAGTGTAGGGCTAGAAATTGGGTAGTCAGGGCTAGTGTTTAAAAGACCCAAAAGTCCTTTTAAGGACTATTGTTATATCTGGCTGCAATATTTTTATTCTTGGGGATGCAAAATTAGCGCAAGTTTGCCTAATCTTAACACCAGCTGTGCTGCATGTGCAGTAGAATGTTTGTTTATCCTAAATACCTGACATCCATTGCGTTTTTTTCTGCCTCTAATCTTGTAGGAAAACAGGCCGAACTGGATGGACAGATGTCTTTTTTCGGCCTTATAAACTATGTTACTATGTTACTATGTAATCAAGGCTACTTAGTAATGTACAACTAGCCCTGTAATGAACAACTAGCCCTGCCTAGCCAATATCTATCCCTACACTATCTGTGCCTCCTTGCACAAACGTTATAATGCACACGCAACACAGGTAATGTCGCCTTAATTAGCGACAGAAAAAATGACACCGGATGTCAGGTATATAGGATACAGAAACGTTATAATGCACACGCTGTGCAGGTGGTGTTAGGGTCAGGCAAACTTGCGTTATTTTTGCCCCAAAAGAAAAAAAATATTGCACCAGATTTTTTAAACAGAACAACTAGCTGTGCCTAGCCAAATCCTATCCCTACACTATCTGTCCCTCCTTGCGCAAACATTATACAGCAGACGCAGTGCAGGTAATGTCGCCTTGATTAGCGGCAGAAAAATAGCAATGGATATCAGGTAAATAGAATACAGTAACGTTATAATGCACAAGCAACACAGGTAATGTCGCCTTGATTAACGGCAGAAAAAATAGCAACGGATGTCAGGTATATAGGATACACAAACGTTATAATGCAGACGCAACACAGGTAATATCTCCTTGATTAACGGCAGTAAAAATTACACCGGATGTCAGGTATATAGAATACAGAAACGTTATAATGCACATGCTGTGCAGGTGGTGTTAGGGTCAGGCAAACTTGCGTTATTTTTTCCCCAAAAGAAAAAAAAATATTGCAGCCAGATAGAATAACAGTCCTTAAAAGGACTTTTGGGTCTTTTAAACAGAACAACTAGCCCTACCTAGCCAAATCCTATCCCTACACTATCTGTCCCTCCTTGCGCAAACGTTATACAGCAGACGCAGTGCAGGTAATGTTGCCTTGATTAGCGGCAGAAAAATAGCAACGGATGTCAGGTATGTAGGATACAGTAACGTTATAATGCACACGCTGTGCAGGTGGTGCTTAGGTCAGGCAACCTTGCGCAATTTTTGACCCCCTCCAAAAAATATATATATTGCAGCCAGATATAATAGCCCTTAAAAGGGCTTTTGGGTCTTTTCAACTGAAAATCTAGCCCTGCCTAGCCAATTTCTATCCCTACACTATCTGTCCCTCCTTGCAGCAGCTCTCCCTGACTCGGACTGAGCCGGGTCACATGTCACCAGGTGCTATATAGCACCCGATGACACTTTCCCAGCCAGCCAATCACTGTAGAAACATGCGGGGAGGGGACTCGAGCATGGCGAACACCGCGTGGTCCAAGCGCCGCCATGCTCGACCGAATACAGTATTCGGCTGGGCATGCTCGCTCAACACTAATCAAGATGTATTTATTAGTGATGATCGAGCCGAGCACCCGAGTGTAATGGAAGTCAATGGGAGAAGACCAGGCACCCCCTGCTCAGATGAGGGGAGGGTGTCTGGTCCATAGGGAAACGTCAGAAAAGGGTGGAAACACCACAGAAATGGTTAGGTAACAGCATGGGGAGGATGTCTGGATGCATCTTGGACACCAAAGTTGCTGCTATTAAAGATGATGGCCGACTATTACTCCACTTTTACGGAATGACAAAAATACCCCCAAAAAGATAACATCGATTTTACAGGAAATATTGTTAGGAAACATAGATTTACTTGTACGTTAAGCGCAAGTGCTGCCAAAAATTACTCGGATGAGGCACTCCCATACAACAGGTATATCACATAAAGGAGGGCCTCATTCGCATTGTGGTATAATTGTGGGACTCCGACACTCATAAAGCCTATGCACTAAGTGAAAGGGCTGCCAAAAATTACAAGGAACAGGAACTCCAATACAACCTTTATTACACATAAAGGAGGGCATCAGAGACACCTGTGAAAAATTATCATTGATGGCCTCCTGCTGACACTCCAAATGATGCTGCTGCACAGACCGTAAAAAAAAATTAAGGGTGGCATGCTGCTGACGAGCAGACCATAAAAAAAAATTTAAGGGTGACATGCTGCTGCCGAGCTGACCGTCCCAAAAATTTAAGGGTGACACGCTGATGCCAAGCTGACCGTCCAAAAAATTTAAGGGTGACACGCTAATGCCAAGCTGACCGTCCAAAACATTTAAGTGTGACATGCTGATGCCGAGCTGACCGTCCAAAAAAATTATATTCTTGATGTGACATTCTGCTGAAGAGCAGACTGTTAAAAAAATTTAAGTGTGACACGCTAATGCCGAGCTGACCGTCCAAAAAAATGATATTCTTGATGTTTCATTTTGCTGAAGAGCAAACCGTTAAAAAGATGTAAGTGTGACACGCTAATGCCGAGCTGACCGTCCAAAAAATTATATTCTTGATGTGACATTCTGCTGAAGAGCAGACGGAAGAAAAAATGACCAGGGCACGGGTTGTTTCTGGACACATGCTGGTGTAAGGCGGGGACGGCACACCGGGAAAAATAGTGGTGGCTGGGGACTGCATAACGAGGGACAGCCGCCGCCAGCAGGCTACGAAAGACCTTGGTGTCCACCAGCCTAAATGGCAATATTTCCAGGGCCAGCAACTTGGAAAGTTGCGCGTTTAGAGCTATGGCCTGTGGGTGGGTGGCAGGGTATTTGCGCTTGCGTTCAAATGCCTGCGGTAAAGACATTTGAACGCTGCGCTGGGACATTGAAGTGGACATGCTGGCTGATGTTTCCTGTGAAGGTCCAGGTGCAGGGCGGGAGGCATCTCGGCCTGCGTCTTGGACAGCAGGTAACAGAGGGGAAGAGGAGGCAGTGGTGTGACCTGCAGACACAGATTGTGGACCCAGGCGTTCAGTTCACCTTTTAGGGTGCTTTGCTGACATGTGTCGGATCATGCTGGTGGTGGTCAGGTTGCTGGTGTTTACGCCCCTGCTCATCTTGGTACGGCACAGGTTACAAATTACAGCCCGTTTATCGTCAGCACTTTCCTCAAAAAAGCGCCAGACTGCGGAACACCTAACCCTTGGCAAGGGAGCTTGCCGCAAGGGGCTGCTCCGGGGAACAGTTGCGGACCTGGTTGTCGTGGCCTGCCTTCTCCCTTTTTCCACCCCACTGCCTCTTCCAGCCTGTTGCGCTGCTGCGGATCCCTCCCCCTCTGTCCTGCTGTCCTCGCTCGGCTTGCCACCTTCCCAGGTTGGGTCAGCTATTTCATCGTCCACCACCTCCTCTTTCACATCCTCACTCTGGTCCTCCTCCTGACATGGTGAACTAACAAGAACCTGACTTAACTGCGTCTCATCCTCATCCACAACCTCTTGAGACACTAATTGCCCTTGACCTATTGACAACTGTGTCTCATCATCATCATGCACCTCGTGAGACGCTAGTTGCCGGTCCCCACAGTCATCTTCTTCAGAATGTGTTTGCTCAATCGGTTGGGAATCAGGGCACAATATCTCCTCATGTCCCACTTCAAGCGGCCTTGGCGAGAGGCCCGAGTCAAGGAACGGTGATGAAAAAAGCTCCTCGGAATATCCCAATGTGGGATTAGTTCTTTGCCCATACTCTGCATGGTGGGAGGAAGGAGGATCAGGGTGAGGATGCGGTTGCCCAGACCCTTGGCTACTGAGACTGGACTTTGTGGAAGAGGGGGTGGTGCTGAACCGACTGGAAGCATAATGAGCTGAAATCCAACCGACTACCTGCTCGCACTGGTGTGGCGACAAGAGTTGTGTCTTGCGCCGCCCTGCAAACTGTGACATGAAGCTAGGAGTTTTGGATGACTTTGTTTCTTGGGTTCTTCCAGCAGGCACAGTTTCACCGCACCCAGAGCCAGGGCCTCTGCGTTCACCATCAGCAGCATGCCCACTTCCCCGTCCCTTAGTGCTCGCCCTGCGCATATGGTATAGTATATATGCAACTTGGTCACAACTACAGTACTGCAGATTTTTATTAACTGTATGATCAGAAAAATTTAAACGAATGTCCAATATTCTGAATGCGCAAACGTTATAGGGCAGCCGCAAATGAGGAACTGCGGCCTAAATTATCGGTATTAAATGTAACAACGGATGTCAGCTACATAGACTTTTGAACGGTTGTAATACGGTGTGTACCTAGCTTTACTGACAGGGCACACTTGTTTTTTTTTTTTTGCAACCCAAATAAAAAAACAGACGTATTTCACAGTGGACTTTGGTCTTTTTGGAACAGAAACAATCTTTCTACCTACCCAAATCCTATCTCTATAGTTTAATTCCCTGCTTGGGCAAATTAAACTGCAGACGCAAATGAGGAACTGTGGCCTAAATTATCGGTATTAAATGTAACAATGGATGTCAGCTACATAGACTTTTGAACGGTTGTAATACGCTGTGCACCTAGCGTTACTGACAGGGCACACTTGGGTTTTTTTTTGCCACCCAAAAAAAAAAAAGGAGACATATTTCACAATGGACTTTGGTCTTTTTGGAACAGAAACAATCTTTCTACCTGCCCAAATTCTATCCCTATCTATATAAAGATAATCCTCAAAAGTCTTCCTGACAACCCCCAAAAGTCCATACCCCTTTTCTAATTAACTGCAATTGATGAATGTTCTGAGATAGAGTCATCTTAGCTTAAAGAAGGGAGGGGGGGGGCGAGGGATTTGTAGGAGCTAAAATATTGAGCTCGGGGACTAGCAGATGATCACTTCTAGGGAGCCATCTAACTAGATGAGGGTGGTCATTGTGCAATTCTGGCAGCTCCCACCCAACAAAGCTTTCCACATCCATCACGTAAGAGAGTTCTGTTTTTTTCTCCTTTTTATTTTTATCAAACTGTTATATTTTTGCATTGTATATATCTGTGTCTGTTATTTCATGTCATCTTTTCTATAATCATTCATTGTAAGCACTGTCCATTTTTATTGATATTAAACTTCCCATTTAATAAGAGCCAACCTGCTGTTCTAAATGAATTACATGTCCTTAGGAAGAGGCGTTACCTCAATGAATAGCGTAATCCGTAAGTAACGGGGTATACCGGCACGTGTACCTTGATCTATTTGAGTTAAGTAAGCAATAGGTCCTTGTCAACCTGATAGGGCGAGTGGTGGCAGCGTGAACTCACAGGTAATTGGTGCCGGGAGGCCAGACAGAGAGAAGTCCAGAGGGACACAGTTGGCTCCTCTCACCAATCTGGGTACACGATCCTGACACCAATGGTGACCAATATCTGTCCTTATCCTGTTGGTTGTGAGGTGATGACTGTTGTCCACTTGGCGAGGATCTGACAGTTGTAATATTCCACTGTCTCAAAATAGACTTGCCTTCTGCCATGGACGAGATCATTGTAGATTGAAGCCATTACACCAGACCAGGAGCTTAATTGTATTTCTGTGTCACGGATGCAAAGGTGTATCTCACCCCAAAAAATGGGTTTATATCACCCACAGAATTAACAGACAAATCAACTATTGTATTTCCATGTCACGGATACAAAGGAGGTGTATCTCACCCCAAAAAATGGGTTTATGTCACCCACAGAATTAACAGATTAACTATTTTATTTCTGTGTCATGGATGCAAATGAGTTTTATCTCAACTCAAAAAATGGATTTATGTCATCCACAGAATTAACAGACAGGTTAACTATTATATTTCTGTGTCACGGGTGCAAAGGAGGAGTATCTCACCCCAAAAAATGGCTGTAGGTCACCCACAGAATTAACAGCCAGATTAACTATTTTATTTCCGTGTCATAGGTGCAAAGGAGTTTATCTCACCTGAAAAAAATTGGTTCATGTCACCTACAGATTTAACACACAGATAAACTATTGTATTTCCATGTCATGGGTGCAAATGAGATATATCTCACCCCAAAAATGGGTTTCTGTCACCCACAGAATTAACAGACAGAGTATTGTATTTCTGTGTCACGGATGCAAAGGAGGTGTTTTGCACCCCAAAATATGGCTATAGGTCACCCCCAGAATTAACAGACAGATTAACTATTGTAGTTCCATGTCAAGGATGCAGAGGAAGTGTATTTCACCCCCAAAAGATGGCTATAGGTCAAACACTGAATTAACAGCCAGGTGAGCAATAGTATTTCTGTGTCATGGGTGCAGAGCCTTATTTTAGACTACACCCAGAGCTTTATAGCAGACTGCACACACAGTATTTTTACAGACTTTACCCAGAGCCTTTTTGCCTAACACTCAACTGCGTCCTGTCCCTACACTAGTAAGAGCAGAATGGCGACTCCACTCATGATCTGGCATTTATACAGGCTGTGTCACGTGCTGCGCCAGTCACAGCCTTGCCAATACTAGGCATGACTGTGATGGCTTTGAAGTGCCCAGAGCTAAAAATCTTGTTGGTTGGCTGTGCTGGAGCTAGAGATGAGTGAATCTATTCGCCGCTTCGTAGATTCGATACGAATCTTCTTTTTTTTCTACACCAAAGCGAATCCGAATCATTTCAGATTCGCTTTAGAAGATTCTTCTTAAATCTTTGTACGCTAACGCTATGTACGCATAATATAATTTAAACGCTAATGCTACGTATCTAATAATTTGTACGCTAACGCGTAGGTATTCACTTAAGTAGAGTACTTTTACTGTATGTTCGTTAATTTTGTGGGCCTAGACAATAATAAACTAAAGTTTCGTACGCACTTTGTACACTCATGCGTAGATATTCGCAGGAATGTTCACAGAACGCAAATTTTTTTTTTTAACGCAATTTGAACCGAATCGAATCCGTCCGGGACATAGAAAATGTCACTGCTAGGAGCTGACACTTTACTGTAGTCTCTGCTCTGCCTCTCTGCTCAGTCTATTGAGGTGACACAGATGTGACAGAGGAGCAGACATCTTCTGTGCTCAATTCCAGCTGGAAGCAGAGCTGCATCGGAGTGGCAGCATAGCTCTTATAGTGAAATGTTTGCAGTGGCTTTGGAGAGGTACTACTGCTCATTTTATTGGGAGGTTGTGCTTTTTATTGGGTCTTGCCATCCACCTAACACATTTCTCATAACTTGCATACACCAGAAATTTTAATTACATTGGAATAATGCCACAGACTTCTTCCAGATGTGATAATGATTACAATATTCTTCAAAGGACTCCACTTTTCTTATGCAGAGTTTTGATGCCTTTTGTACAGAATACCTTAACAAGGCATGGATAAAGGTCAGCAGGGCAATGGTGAGGTTTATAGGTATGGCAGTTGTGAGGCTGCAGTTATAAGGCATAGTAGCAGGTGTGAGGAATTTCTGGGGGTAGGACAGGGTTCACTTAAAGGGGTTGTCTAGGATCCCCTCGGCTTTAAGTTAGACCTTCTAAACCCTCATTCACACATCAGTGTTTTGGCCAGTGATTTCCATCAGTGATTGTGAGCCAGTACCAGGATTGGAGCCTTCACAGAGATAAGGTATAAGGGAAAGATCTGCACCTTTTCTGTGTTTAGAGCCAAACCTGGTTTGGGCTCAAAGTCACTGATGGAAATCACTGACTGAACACTGTGTGAATGAGACATAACATGGTTGAACTATTAAGAGAAACACACTAATGGAAAAATAAATTAAAATGGCTGAATTGCTGTTTTTGTGGTCATGTTGTCTTCATACGTGCTGGTATCATTAGAAACCACTGAGTGCCCTACAATAAAGAGCCCCTACACAGCTCTGTGGATGTAAGTATTAAAAGATTACCGATATCCGAATATGGCAATGCAAAGAAATGTTTTTCAAAGCTTTAAAACATAAGAAAAAAAGAAAAATAAGATTAATGTTGAGCAAATAATCTGAAGTAGAATTCAGTCCGAATTTTATGAAAAATTTTATTCTAAATGCAGTTGAATTTCCTCATGCTTTCTTTTTCCTAAAATAGAAAGTGGAGTCGTCATCACTGATGATGTCACCACGTGATCTTGTTGGCTGCGCGCAGTGACATTATCACGCTCAGTGCAGGTCCTTCAGCAGGTCTTTTTCAATCAAGAGAGGACCGGACTGCCTCTGTGAGAGCAAGTGGATGAGGCAGGGGCGTAGCTAAAGGCTCATGGGCCCTGGTGCAAGAGTTCAGCTTGCCCCCCTCCCTGACACTAATAGTGTAAACATAACGTCCCCCAGAAATAACTGCACTATGCTGATACTTTGCCAGGGTGCCCCCCCCCCCCACAGTAATAATGCCCCCCAAAGTCCCAATTAATAATTCTCTGCCAGAGTGCACTTGTTAGTAATAGTGTCCCCACTGTGCCCCAGAAGTAATAATGCTTCCAATGTGCCAGTAAGAAGTGCCCCCAATAATGTGCCAGTAAGTGTCCCCATAGTGCCCCCCAATAATGTGCCAGTAAGATGTTCCCCCATAGTGCCCCCCAATAATGTGCCAGTAAGAATTTGTACCTGTGTGCAGGTGGCCTAATGCTTCTGAGTGCATAAGGTGTGGTTTGATGATGGATCAAGGTCTGAAGAATGATCATGATAAGGGGGTGAATGGAGAAGAGTTAGATTACGGCATGTGATAGGTCAATCTAAAAAGATGTGTTTTTAAGGAGCACCTGAAACTGTGTATGTTGTGAATTAACCAAATTGTTTGGGATAGGGCATTCCAGAGAACTGGTGCAGCTCGGGAGAAGTCTTCAAGATGGGTTTGAGAAGTTTGGATTATGGTAAATGTTAGTCGTAAGTCATTTGCAAAGAGTAAAGCATGGGTAGGATGGTAGAGAGAAATTAGGGAGAGGGGGTGCAGCCTGTTGAAAACTTTGTGGGTAAGAATGAGCAGTTTAAATTTAATACTGTACTGTATAGGCAACCAGTGCAATGACTGACACAGGGCGGAGGCATCAGAGTAGTAGATAGACAGATAGATCAGCTTGGCTTCTGCATTAAGGATAGATTGGAGAGGGGAAGGTTTGGTAAAGGGGAGGCCAATTAGTAATGAGTTATAGTAATCAAGACAAGAGTAGATCAGGGTCAGAATAAGAGTTTCAGATTCTGGAGATGTTTTTGATGTGCAGGTGACATAAAAGGGTGAGAGATTAAATATAGGGGGTGAAGGAAAGATCAGTGTCAAACGTAACACCAAGATGGCGGGCGTGATGACTAGGCATTATGGTAGTGCCACACACTGAGATGAAGATATCTGGTTTAGGTGGGTTAGTAGATGGAAAAAAGTATTGAAAAGTATTTCAGTTTTTGAAATATTCAGTTTCAGACAGGGAACATGATGTTAGAGACCGCAGACAGTTACTTGTGTTTTATAATACAGCAGAGGTGTAAAAAAGTATATAGTTGGATGTCATCGACATAGAGAAGGTACTGATAACCAAATCTGCTAATAGTCTGACAAATCAGGACTATGTAGAGAAAAAAAGAGGACAGGTCCCAGGACTGAACCCTGAGGAAAAGGAGAAGTAGAGACAGCAAATGACACACTGAAAGAGCGGCCAGAGAGAAAGGAAGAAAGCTAAGAGAGAATGGTGTCCTTATTTTTTTGTTTTTAACCCCTGATTAACCCCTAAAGGGCCTTGATGTGACTGTCAGATGTCGCAATCAGCATTGAACGCATCTGAGGGGTTTAATGACCCGGGGACGGCGTGATCGCCATTCCCCGTCATTGCATCCACTACAAACAATGGAATGCGATTCATGACAGAGTTATTTGGAACAAATGAAATTTCTTTGTAAATCTTGGTGAAGGAGCCAAATCAAATTTTTGATAACTTTGCTCATCCCTATTCAGAATATCCAGTAGTAGGGGGCTGGAATCCTGCAATTGCAAAGACTGCTTTTCCTTTTTCTAAGGGGGAAATTGCCATTAAAACAAACATACAAAAAAATCATGTGCTAAGTAAATACCTTTTCTACTAAATAATAATGGACATATGTATAGGTCAGCAAGAGTTGACTGCCTAAAGTATTTATTTTTATACAGTGTTAAGAATTTTTTTCTTTTTTTTTTTAACAGCACCCTGGATCGATTACATGCATAAAGTCATCCTTGAGGCTGTCAGTGATTGTCTGTTTTACGACATTGTGCAAATACATTTTGAAATTTGTGTGAAAATACTGGATTTGGTTCAAGAAACAGATCCAGGGCAAATGTGCAACACAATAAAAGGCTTTATAACTTTGTTTTCCTAGAAAAATATTCCTGCTGACAGTAGCTATGCATATGACAGTTTATACTTAGTGTGATACACAGAAAAAAAAAATGATTATGCTTACCCCCTTGTCCCTGTTGGATGCCCAAATAACAGATCTTAGGAGATGTCCTGAGCAGGTAACAGGGGTATCCACAATGAACAAATTCAAAATGCTAAATCTCCAGTACTCCAGTAAAAACTTCACTTCTTTATTAGAAAATCCTTAAAAACATCTTGTACAATAATTAAAAAACATACTTACGCATCTTTGGCATAGTATGACTTTTCCTTCCAGTTCGCCAAGGACTGGGTCCATGATTAAGGACAAGTCATAGTATGTCAGAATTGAGTAGGAATGTTTTTTAATCATTGTACAAGACGTTTTTAAGGATTGTACAATACATTTGTGAAGTTTTTACAGATTGCGCTGAAGATTTATCATTTTGAATTTGTTCATTATACATACTTAGTGTGGTTGCTGGACCTTGGTCCTAAATATGTAGAATCAGAAGCTGCATTCTGCTTTAGTCATGGAGCTATCTATTCTCTGTTACTGAGTATTGACCACAGGGGTCTGCAACCTTTGGCACTCCAGTTGTTGCAAAACTACAACTCGTAGTATGCACAGTTACTCAGAAAGGACCATGCCGAGAGTTGCAGTTTCAAAATAGCTGGAGTGCTGAAGGTTCCTGGTCCCTGTTTTAGTGAATTGAAGCTACTGGTCCAAAATGGAACATCTGCAACAGGCCCCCACCTACCATGTGCCATTTATAATGCTGGTGTTTTCTTAGGTAGCAGAGGTGCTTTTGGGTGCCATCACGCACCAGGGCTAAGAGTGATTGCTACCGCTGTACTGCCTGTAGCTATGTCTCTGACCTCAACTGTTGTCCATCCATTGTGGTTATAAATCAGCCAAATGCTCGATACCATAACCCACTGCCAATGCTTAAAGAAACATTTTTATTCTCTGACCTGTTAGAAAGGTGCATGATATAATCTGTAGTGATTGTCATTTTCTTATCAGAGGCTGAAATTGAGAGTTTCCACTCTCTTCTTATTGTAGCTGGGTCATGTGACCAACTCCCTGACCTCCAACTGACCCAGGACAGCAAGCCAGTCACTTCTCTATTCATTCCTATGAGACTGAAAGTGATGTTCCCATAGGAATGCATAGAAAATTAGACTTCCTGTCCACACATAAGGTGCTGTGTGAGTTGGTGGGTCTGATTCCTAGTCACATGACACAGATAAGACACTTCAGGATGATATAACTCAAAAATTCAGCTACTGGTAAGAAAATGACATTCACTACAGATTACATCATGTACATTTCTAGCAGGACATGGAATAAAAATTTTTGCGGGAGTTCTTCTTTAAGCACAGTTTGCAACATTACTAAAGAAGTTCATATGTGCTAATAGAATCATAATCTGTCAGGACCGGCAGTCATGGCACCCGTTCTGCTGGTCCTGCCCCTTACTCTGGTGGCGAGGTGGTTGCCCGGGGTCAGGCTTCGTCCGATATTTCGGCAGGCTCCTCCTCCAGCCGGCGGTCTCTGGCTGTGGATGCGCGTCCCAGGCAGGGGACGCGCGCAACGGTCATAAGTGCCAGGGACGTGGCTGGTGCGCACTCTCGCTCGCGGCCTGTTACTGGTCGCCGGAAAACGCGAGCAATATAGTGTCTGTTTATTTTCTGTTCATTGGTATCTCATGAGTTAAGTTTTTGTTCCTTGCTTCTCCTCCCAGTCAGCTGGTTGGGTGGGGTCTGCTAGGTATTTAAGCCCCTCTAACTTTTACCTAGCTGCCAGTGTTTGGAGTTTCCTTGCTACTACCTGGTTTGACATTCTTGCTCTGCAGTTTAGACTCTTTATGTTCTTTGACCCGTGTTTTTTGACTACTTCTCTCTGCTTGCTGATTTTGTTCCTGACATACTCTCCTGGTTTTGACGCGGCTTCCTGACCACCCATTTGGTTCTTGTTTGCCTGTCTTGTTTGTCTTCCCATCCCCCGCACTTTTGTTAGTGTATTTCCAGTCTTCAGGTTGTCGGCTCAGGGGTTATCCTGAGCGGGCAATAGGCAGGGAAAGGGGTTGGGATTAAGCTTAGGGATCACTTACCCCTTATCTGTGTATCCCAGCCCTGACATAATCCTTAATGGTCTTCCAGAGCCTGGTCCAGTCAAGGGCTCTACATTCTATATAGGCAGGGGTATAATTAGAAAAAATTAGAAAAGTCTGGGACCCATAGCAAATTTTCGAACCCCCTCTCCCCCAAGCAACTTTCCTGCAACCCCTCACTTCCTGCAGCCCCGCACTTCCTGCAACTAGTCAAGATGCCTACTCTCGCATGAAAACCCTTATCCACTCAGTAGTTATGCCTCCTTAGTGCCCCCTACACAGCAGTTATGCTCCTTTACTGCCCCTACACAGTAGTTATGCCCCCTTGGTGCCTGAAAACAATAGTTATGCTCCTATAGTGCTCCCACACAGTGATGCTGTCCACTTAGTGTCCCCACACAGTAGTTATGTCCAATTGGTGAACCCACACAGTAGTTTTACCCCCTTAGTGCCCCCACAGTAATGCCCCCCCCCTTAGTGCCTCATACAGTAGTTTTGCTCCCACACAGTAGAGCTCCACCTAGTAATACTCATCTAACCCCATTCCCATGATAAACATAGCACATCCTGTTCTCTCCAGCAGGTGCGACAAAGTGACATCATCACACCTGCTGAACTGAGAGAGCAAACAGGCAGAGGACAGGCCTGGTTATGATCTTCTGCCTATGTGCTCTTCTACTCAGCCCAGCAGACACAATACAGTAAAAACATGTAGAGAGCCTGTCTTTGCAAATTTAGGATGGCATTATGTAAGCCCTACCTAGAAGCAGGCAGTCTAAGAAGGCTTTATTTCTAGGGTGGGACTTACACGCCCCAAAATGACCAATTATTACAATGTTGTCAATTATGAACCGTCCCTCAATCAGCAAATAAGCAAACACTTGTTTGTCAACTAGTTCACTCTTTTTAAAAATGCTTGCTGTTTGGCGCCACATCTCCCCATGTAAACAAGGTATGCGCCACCAACATAATGTAAAATCTATGAGGCTTAAAAGATTACAGTAACAATGATTCGTCCCTCATGCACTTTCTTTTGGCTTGTGTAAATGCTCTTTAAACTTATTTTATCATAGACCGGCACTCCTTATGGCCCAACATTGGACCATTTAAATAGACCCTTAGTGTCGGTCCAATGGCTAATACAGGCAAGATATCTGCTGTGGATCCATCATTGTGGAGCATCATTGTACACCCCACAAAATGTAATTGTTTAAGCTAAGCTCCTTAAGAAACATTTCAGTTTCAGTGCATTGATGCACCAGTTACAGTACTCACAAGAAAATTATTCTACTTTGTTTTATTACCATTCATGTGGTTTATAGCCTGCAGTTAAGACACATCAGCTTAGAAATCATATCTTTTTAGTAGCAAATCAAAGGCTCACATTCATAAAAGAGGAACCGTAAAATAAAACCAAATCCTGTGCCAAGATATTTGATAGCAGTTTAAATTATCTTTGGTTATATTTGTGACCATCACAGTACTCGTAAACCTAAAGGGCATCTGTCAGCAGTTTTGTACCTATGACACTGGCTGACCTGTTACATGTCCACTTGGCAGCTGAAAACATTATGAAAAAATTATGTTTTAATATATGCAAATGAACCTCTAGGAGCAACGGGGGCTTTGCCATTACAGCTATAGGCTCTCCTCTCTCTGCCACTGCTGTGTCCTCTGCATTTTGTCTGACAAGACCAGGCAGTGTAAATGTGAAAGCATCATAACGCCTCATTCTGTCAAAGTGGAGAGGGCGCAGCAGTTGCAGGAGAGCAGAGCCTCTAGGTGTAATGGCAACACCCCTGTTGCTCCAAGAGGCTCATTTGCATATAGTACAACATCATCTTTCTCAGCAATGTGGGCACATATCAACATGGGACCAACATAGATGTCTTCAGCTGCCAAGCGCACATGTAATAGGTCAGCCAGTGTCATAGGTACAAAACTGCTGACAGATGCCCTTTAATGTAGCTCCTCAAACTTGCATGTATTGAAATTTAAAGGTGTAGAAGGAAAGGAATAATGTACTGTTGGACAATAGAATTACATCCCATTGGTCAAATCTACATGTTGATGTACAATGTACAATGTAAAATATTGAATATTGTTTTAAATAAACAGCTTTACTTACGTAACATAGCTTTTAATGTTATGATGTGGAATTTTCCAATCACATCCGATCCTGATAAAAAATATGTATATTCTGCATTCTTGTTTCAAGTAAGGTTGCTTTGCAGGAGCTCAAATGAGAGCTGTTCTTCTTGAGCTATGAATAAAGTTAGAGATATGGAAATTCTCTTTTATTTAAGATTCATCCCCCCGCCCCCCATCAAATTTTGATGCATTGATTAATGTCAATGGCAAAATCAGCAAAGAGCTGTAATCTTTAAAAATAAAGAAGAAAATAAGAAAATTGGATCCAGCTCACCACACCAATATTGATGGCCATTGAGGGTTCCATGAACTCCAGACGGTGCCCAGAAAGGCTACTCCAGAAACGGTGAAATACTTAAGGTAAAATCAGCACAACATCATCAAAAAAGTAACAGTATTTATTAATCACATTAAATGTCCATAAGGTGCAAGTTTAACAGCTACACATCTAGGATGAACGTATTTCTTCCTTCATGGCCATCGTCTGGAACTCGTAGCTGTTAAACTTGCATCTTATGGACTTTTAATGCAATCAATAAAGACTGTTCCTATTTAGGAGGATGTTGCGCTGGATTTTCTATCAAATCATTATAACAGGTAATCAATACCCCTGCAGCACTACCATAGGAGAAATTAGGAATTACCCGATGCCCATTTTAAACTTTTATAACACTTGGATGTGCTGGGTCCCCCCAGAGAGAGAATAAGAGAGAGAAGCTAGAGCGGACTCATCTCCGTTTTTTGACCAACTCTCTGATCTCCAAATAACACAGCATGTTATGTGTTTACAGGAAGCCAGTTTCTCTATGTATTCCTATAGAAGCCTCAATGTCAGCCTCAAAGGAATGACTAGAAAAGTAAGTGACTTCCTGTCCTGTGTCAGCTGGAGATCTGAGTTTTGGTCACATGATACAGTTTAGGATTAGAAGGTAGGTTATAACTCACCATTACAGTCTCTCCAACCTGCATTACAGTTTACATCATGTACCTTTCTAACAGGTCAGAGAATAACATTTTTGTGAGAGTTCTATTTTAAGTAAGAATGTTCTGATTGTATTTCAGAAGGTTTTACGTAGTGATGCGCAAACCAGTTCATTCATCTACATAATTCATATCCATAACGATACCCTAGCTCTGTACATGCCTTAAATGTATTGCCTCCAATGCGGTTCTTTTAAGATGGTGGTGGTTAACCCAAGACTTCAGTAGGCTTGTACATGCACCGTTACAGTAAGTAGCGGCACATGCATTAATGTATTACATGATGAATCCAAACCCGGATTTGTGGATGTACACTGCAACCATTAACAAATCTGAGGTCAGAATGCCTTATGACACATGCAAGTGTGAGAAGAAAAAGCGACTAACTGAATGGCCTAGAAAAAAATATCTCTTTTAATTGGGAGCAGCAGCAGTGCAGTGTGGATGTGGAAAGGGTACATATAAAGTGGCATGCAGCTGAAATAATAGTGTTAGCAGAAGCAGCATAACATGGAACATACAAGGCATTTGGTGGCTTTCTATGGGTAGTAGTAGTAGTAATAGTAGTAGTAGTGGTAATGGGAGTAGTGGCAGATGCTTTGTATTAATAGTGGTGTCACTAGTGGATTAGCAGAGAGCAGCAACAGCAGCTGCATCTGTACAGAACATAATGGTTGGTAGGTCGCAATGGTGGCACAATGGCAGCGGTGGCATGATGGAGGCAGACACACAGCAACAGAGACCAGATGGGGCACCTTCAGCAGAACCAGATATATTGATTGGCCTCAGCCAGAGGAGAGTGAAAATCCTCCCCAGTGTAGGCTTAGTTCATTTTGACAAAAGTGATGTTTTGTACACTAGCAGAGGACAACTTGGTCCATTTGGGTATGACACCGGAGGCTGTGCAAGAAATAGAGCGTGTTGTGCCAGTTTGGGCTACTGTTCCAGTCTGCCTGCCCACAATTCCATGGAGTAAGGTATGCTCCAGAGACTGGCCATAGTTTAGGTAGGCCTGAACCTGGGCATTGAGACTAATGCTACCTGGTCTCAACCTGGCATGGAACATAAAAAAAAACTGATCCATCATGTTGAGGAGATTGAAATAGCTGCTTCAGCTTCTGCTACTGCTGCATTTTCTGTTGCTTGTGGTGTCGGGATTGAAGTGACTCTTTTAGGGCTGTTGAGGGGCTTCCTTTTCAGACATGCTGGTGGCAGGAGTCTGCTTACTGTAAGATTCGGCAAGCTGCGTACTCAGCGCTTCCTGGTAATAACGTAATTGTCCTCACTTTATGCAGGAAGAAAACATTACCCTATTTTGCTTGATAGTGAGGTTGTAAAAGCATGGCTGTCCAGTAATCATCAGACTGCTTGATGTCAACTATACACCTGTCACTGTGCAAGCAAGTCTACAGGTTGCCATTCTGGCCAGTGTGCTCAAGGAGCCAATTCTTTCCAACTCCACCCCCGACTTGGACGATTGGGTGTTGTGGCCAGTGTCACTGTCATCATTATTATCATCTTGCTCCTCCAACTCCAACCCCTCTTCCTCCTCAAGTAGCAGCACCTTCTTCTCCTCCCCCATAGGAGTTTCTCATTGTGGGTCCCCAACAGCTACAGGGTGGACAGCAATATGCCTTAGCTGTTCTTCTTCCTCCTCCTTCATTGCCACCAGGGACGTAGCTATCGGGGAAACAGGGGAAACCACTGCTTCTGGGCCTGAGGGCAGAAGGGGCCCGGGAGCAGTGGCAGGGCCGCAGCGTCAGACTGGAGCAAGGGAGCATCAAGAGCATGAAGAGGCCGGCTGCTGCTGTCCCCCTTACAAGCTCCTGTGCTGCGGAGATTCAGACACGCCCCCTCTACACAGGACTTGCTGCTTGAGGAGGTGAGAGACCGCAGGGCTGGAGCAGCAGTGTGAAGAGTCTGTGAGTGAGTCTGCACTGTGACTGTCTCTTCTCTGTGGGACAGGAGGGGTGGGGGGATGTCAGGGAACTCTTCAAGCTGCTGTTAGATGCTGTAGACCAGCAGCTTCATGCTATTTAGTTGCTTTACTGCCTCATGAAGCAGTTTGTCTCCATGACTCCTGCCCCTGCCCCCCGTCTCCCGTCTAAGTCCTCATTATGGTGGTGTCTAAACCGCATGTGCCATAAGGACCTTCTAACGTCACAGGGTCATGTGACTGTGCCCCCCACACCGTACTGTGCTCCCTTATACCCTTCATTGTGCTCTCTTACCATACCCTGTACAGTGCTCCTAGTCATTCCCTGTACTGTGCCCTGTCATACCCTTTTATTGGGTCACTGTATGGAGGTGTTATCTAGTGTATGGCGGTGTTATCCAGTCCCTGTATGACGGTGCTATCCGGTCACTAAATGGAGGCGTTATCCGGTAACTGTATAGTGGTGCAATCCGGTGACCGTATGGTGGTGTTATCCAGTCACTGTATAGAAGTATCCAGTCACTGTATGGTGGTGTTATCCAATAATTGTTTGGCAATAACTGTATCCCCTTCCCTGCCCACGCCACCTTTTTTAGACCTGGCATGAGTGGGAAAAAGTTGCAGATTGCGGCACAAAGGACCGTGTGCCACAATCTGTGTCAGAAATACTCCTAATATAGGCATATTTCTGTTTAATAAATGGACCCCTAATTGTCTTATGATCCCAGGGTAGGGCTAATATCTTTATAGTATATATAGATTCCCTTGTATTATACCGTGCCCTTTATTTCCCAATAGATAAATGATCTGTGGGTAATGCAGTCCTCACCCCTGACCACCAGGACCAGGTTGTGCTCTGTCAGTACATGACGGCCTCCCCTCTCTGCCCCGCCGCTCCGCTGTGTACTGGAGCTTATTCTGGCACTAAGGCTGGGTTCCCATTACATTTTTGCCATCAGTTTAATGTATACAAAAATGTATACATTAACAGATGCCTCAGACTGATCCATACTGTGGCGTTCGTTCACCAAACAGTTCCATTGTAAAAAACATATACGTTAATGTATGCATTTCTTTTACTGGACTCTGCAGGATACAAAAACGTGGTGTGCTGCATATTTGTATATGGTACCTTTTTTGTCAATGTATACTTCAAACGGATAGGAAAAACGTGTTGTGAACCCACTGTTACATATGCACAAATGAGATGCCAGGATGGTCGTGAGTGTCAGCGTCTCTTTAAAAAATACATATGAGGGGCATGAGAGACAACTGCAGCATGAACACAAAATTGTTCACAGTTTTCCACTACTCGTACAGATGCTCAAGCCTGTGCAATGTTAATTTCCAGTGACTTTAAACATTGCGGATTATTTATTTTAGCTGCAGACCATTCTGACGGCAAGTATAGGTGAACATTCCTCACCACGTTGCCACCAAGGCGCCAGATCCATGTAAATTTGGAATTGAAGCATTTTTTTAAAGGTTATGCAGTGAGCATGTTATTTCCCCCAGGTTCAGAGCGGCCAGGATGCTGCGTTATTATCACTATATTATAATATATACTATTATCACTGACCACCTTGCCCAGTTGGAGTCGGCAGGGTGACAGCCCTTGGGATGTTTGCTTCTTGCTGTACTTTAGAAACTGATTGGTGGAGTGGCTAATCTCTCCCAGGCGGATCAACTCCATAAGTGCATGGCAACTCTTGCCTTGACACATGTGATGGGAAGGAAAGGTACTGTGAGCTGCACTGTTCCCTGCTGCTATTGAGGAAGGGACTGTGTCCCTGGAGGAGAAGGTGGAGGAGGCAGATAGGTGCCTGCTGTGGGAGCCATCCTGATGATATGGGCTTTGGTGTTGCCTCTCCACTGCCGCAAAAAACATTGACCCAGTGGGCCATGAAAGACATGTACTGCCCCTGCCCATAACAGCTGCTATACAGGTGTCCACCATGGAGTGCAGCTTGCCGCACAGCAAGAATTGCAAGGAGTGGCCCACCTTCCACCATGTAAGAGTACAAGGCACTACTATAAGTGTACTGCAGCGACTGCACTGGCAGCAGGGTGGCCAGGTGAAGTTTCAGCTTGTAGACAGTCTAATTGCTGGTTGAAAAAAGTTGTTTTCCTGGAAAAACATTCCGATATACAGTACAGACCAAAAGTTTGGACACACCTTCTCATTCAAAGAGTTTTCTGTATTTTCATGACTATGAAAATTGTCGATTCACACTGAAGGCATCAAAACTATGAATTAACACATGTGGAATTATATACTTAACAAAAAACAACTGAAAATATGTCTTATATTATAGGTTCTTCAAAGTATCCACCTTTTGCTTTGATTACTGCTTTGCACACTCTTGGCATTCTCTTGATGAGCTTCAAGAGGTAGTCACCTGAAATGGTATTCCAACAGTCTTGAAGGAGTTCCCAGAGATGCTTAGCACTTGTTGGCCCTTTTGCCTTCACTCTGCGGCCCAGCTCACCCCAAACCATCTCGATTGGGTTCAGGTCTGGTGACTGTGGAGGCCAGGTCATCTGGCGTAGCACCCTATCACTCTCCTTCTTGGTCAAATAGCCCTTACACAGCCTGGAGGTGTGTTTGGGGTCATTGTCCTGTTGATAAAAAAATGATGGTCCAACTAAAAGCAAACCGGATGGAATAGCATGCCGCTGCAATATGCTGTGGTAGCCATGCTGGTTCAGTATGCCTTCAATTTTGAATAAATCCTCAACAGTGTCACCAGCAAAGCACCCCCACACCATCACACCTCCTCCTCCATGCTTCACGGTGGGAACCAGGCATGTAGAGTCCATCCGTTCACCTTTTCTGCGTCACACAAAGGCACGGTGGTTGGAACCAAAGATCTCAAATTTGGACTCATCAGACCAAAGCACAGATTTCCACTGGTCTAATGTCCATTCCTTGTGTTCTTTAGCCCAAACAAGTCTCTTCTGCTTGTTGCCCGTCCTTAGCAGTGGTTTCCTAGCAGCTATTTTACTATGAAGGCCTGCTGCACACAGTCTCCTCTTAACAGTTGTAGAGATGTGTCTGCTGCTAGAACTCTGTGTGGCATTGACCTGGTCTCTAATCTGAGCTGCTGTTAACCTGAGATTTCTGAGGCTGGTGACTCGGATGAATTTATCCTCCGCAGCAGAGGTGACTCTTGGTCTTCCTTTCCTGGGGCGGTCCTCATGTGAGCCAGTTTCTTTGTAGCGCTTGATGTTTTTTGCGACTGCACTTGGGGGCACTTCCAAAGTTTTCCCAATTTTTTGGACTGACTGACCTTCATTTCTTAAAGTAATGATGGCCACTCGTTTTTCTTTACTTAGCTGCTTTTTTCTTGCCATAATACAAATTCTAACAGTCTATTCAGTAGGACTATCAGCTGTGTATCCACCTGACTTCTGCCCAACACAACTCATGGTCCCAACCCCATTTATAAGGCAAGAAATCCCACTTATTAAACCTGACAGGGCACACCTGTGAAGTGAAAACCATTTCAGGTGACTACCTCTTGAAGCTCATCAAGAGAATGCCAAGAGTGTGCAAAGCAATAATCAAAGCAAAAGGTGGCTACTTTGAAGAACCTTGAATATAAGACATATTTACAGTTGTTTCACACTTTTTTGTTAAGTATATAATTCCACATGTGTTAATTCATAGTTTTGATGCCTTCAGTGTGAATCTACAATTTTTATAGTCATGAAAATACAGAAAACTATTTGAATGAGAAGGTGTGTCCAAATTTTTGGTCTGTACTGTAGATGTCTCACGATGGAGCTGAGGACAAGGAGTAGTCTTAGCAGGAGAAGAAGAAGGTGATGGTGATGATGACAAAAATACCATACTGCTTGAGGTTGGCTGCCACAAAGAGGACAAGGAGAAGTAGGACAGACTTGTTCTGATTGGGAATGCTGGTCAGTTGTATTTTCCCAAAGGATCAGGTGATGCCACCTCAATAGACTTCTGGTATCTATTATTGTAATTCAACGGCCAAGGCTTATTTTAATCATGCACATCTTGCACACAGCTGTGGTTTTTTGTGCCCAGCTTGTGGAGAAAAAAACCATACACGAGTTGCTCGCATAGAACTATGAACCTAGCCTAAAACACCCACCCACGTGTCAGTGGCATGACCAGGTCCCAAAGCAGATGTGCCTCTGGCTGTTCCTTGGGAGGTATGTCACCCCTGTTTTTTACTGCTGCCGCCACCGCCCTTTTCCACTGATGTTGCCTCTTCCACAGCAACTCAATATGACTCCCAGGTCCTCTCCAGAGCACAATCATCATTGGAGTCCTCACCCTCCCTTCCGCTTTTATTAGACTGTGATATATCATAGTGGGTTCCTGGGTCCCCTCTCCTGCCTGCTTTTTCCCTGAGTGCCATCGATGCTGCCTCCACCGTCAATGCCGTGGCTATAGGTGCTACTATTACCACCACCACCATCAACATAGCTAGAGTCTGAGACTATGCTAGTCTCCTCCCCAGCCTCCTCCTCAGGGCAGCCCAAATGGTGACTTCTCTCACACATGTTCATATCAGGGGTACCCTCTTGACTGTCTGCCATAGGGCGTGGTGAGGTTTTCTTGCCACGCCCCACCAGGAAGGGGCAGTGAAGACTAAGAGGGCTCCACTGAAAGACTTCTCTGAGGCTGCAAGTAGGAGGAGCAGGAGGAACGTTGTGATCCCTGGATCCATGGAATAGTGTCAGACTCCAAAGTCACCTCCACGTCATCCTGCTGTGACAGAGGAGGGCTGAGCCATTAAATCCAAAATCTCATCTTTTTTTCCTGAACAATAATGTTATGTGTTTCTGAAGCTAGCAGGGATAACTGCAGCCTGCTACTACTACTACTTTTGGCCGGATAGCTATTGATGCTACTACCCACTTTTTGTCTCTGGGTCTTCATTGAGAACCCTTCAGTACCCCTGACTCTTTTGGGCTTCACAGATAATGTTGTGCGCTACCCAGTATATTGGTATAGTAATAATGCTGGTGTTAATAATTTCCACAACCTCAAAAAAAATTATTTTCAAACACGTGGAGACAGAAATAAACGGAAACGAGTTTAGGCCTAAATTAGTTACCACTTGCAGATAATGTTTTGTGCTGCCCTGTGTACTGGTGTAGCAATCACGTATATTCTGTATATATATATATATATATATATATATATATATATATATATATATGCTAACATTCACAGACAATGTGGTCCACTAACTTGGTGTAGTGATCACCTAATGCTGACTTCATAAAATTGAACCCCACCCCCAAAAATGCAAAAAAAAAAAAAAAAAAAAAAAGAAATTACAGATGTGTGGATATAGAATAAAGGGAAAGGGATGTTATCATACACAGGTTTTTTGTTGTATTACCCAGTATTTTGGTGTAATGATCAACTATATGCTGGTGTAATTAAATTGAACAACACTCAAAAATAATTTGATCCATGTGGAGAAAGAAATAAACTGAAATGAATGACTAAGGCCTGACGCTTAATATCATGTTATCACTCACAGATCATGTGGTGCACTACCCTGTGTATTGGTGTTATAATCACCTATATGCTGCTTTAATTAAATTGAAAAACCCCACAAAAAATAAAATTCCAACAGTGTGGAGATATAATAAACCGAATTGGATGATAAAGCGCCAGGTCTAACGTTTAATATCACATTATCACTCACAGGTAATTAGGCGTGCTACCCTGTGTATTGGTGTACCAATCACCTATATGCTGTTTTAATTATATTGAACAACCCCCCAAAAAATTATGTGGTTATAGAATAAATGGAAACAAATGATTAAGGACCAGGTCTGATACTTAATATCATGTTATCACTCGCAGATGATGTGGCGCACTACCCTGTGTATTGGTGTAGTGATCATCTATATGCTGGTTTAATTAAATTCAATAACCCCTCCCCCAAAAAAAGATACGTTTAGAACTATGTGGAGATAGAGAAATAAACAGATTTAGCCCTAATATTACGGTATCAATTACTGATGTTTTTGTCTGCTCTCTTGCAAATAAAAAAAAAGTAATTAGTGAGATGGAATTAGTGGCCCTGACATGGAGTTTGTACTATTATTCTATATGCTATGCTGGATTGATGATAGAAGGGGCTGGATCATGTACGCCGGTTTCCTCCCACACTCCAAAGACATATTGATACTATTGTGAGCTCCACCTGGGACAACACAATACTAATGTCTGTAAAGCACGGCAGAATATGTCAGCTCTATATAAGTGAAAGTGAGTAAAATAAATAAGTATATATATATATAAGCAAAAAATTGAAGCAGCACAGCAGATGAAAGAAGTAACGGTGTGCCAGCGACTATGGACGTGGTCAAGTCCTTGATACAAAAACAATAAATTCCACAGCACCACCAAAAATTTGTGCTAAGAAAAAAAGTAGTTTATTTTACCAGAGCAGCGACGTTTCAGTCTTCTCAATGAGACTTTTCTCAAGCAGCCATGGCAGCACACATGGCTGCTTGAGAAAAGTCTCATTGAGAAGACTGAAACGTCGCTGCTCTGGTAAAATAAACTACTTTTTTCTTAGCACAAATTTTTGGTGGTGCTGTGGAATTTATTGTGTATATATATATATATATATATATATATATATATATATATATGTTACACTTATATTAAAACTCTTTATGGGACTTGAACATGTGATTGTCTGATTGCAGCTCCCATAGACTGATTTAACATTTCAGCCTATGGGAGTTTCATTATGTTCCTATGGAAGACTCCATAGCAACATTGCTATGGCAGGCCTCGTAGCATTCAGAAGGCTGCCAGCCTTTCGATCTCAGTGCAGGGGAGTCGTTCAGGCCCAGGAGCACAGCGCTTCCAGGATTTTGCTGATCAGGTGCCATGGTAACAATTGACCACAGCATCTGAGGGGTTAAATGTCCATGATCTGCGTTATTGCTAATCACGGACATTGCCTTCAGGCGTAGCCCATTTTTACTATGGACCATTTAAAGCTATTTCCTTAGTCATCTTTTACAGTATAAAAGCTATCAGATTTTATTTTCAACATTTCTATATTTATTATTTTGGAGGGCATTTGTTTATGTTGTTAGTGATTTAGTTTTTCTTTTGATATCATTGCTAATTTGATTTCATTTATACATTTGCTATTGAGATCTTTGTAAGCCTGTGCATGAACATTACTCATCTAATTAGCATACAGAGGTGTGCTGAGAGGAAAGAGATTTTGAAAGAGATTTATCAAGACAGGCGTTTTCTGGGTTGGTCTTGATATCCCCTGCACTGCCAGAGGATGTGCCTAATTTATGACGAGTCGCAGGCCTCATCATACATTAGGCGCCTCCTCCAGCAGTCCATGTGCCTAAACAGAAATCTACAATAGCTCAGATTTAGGATTTAGGCTTTAATTTAAATCGTTCATGCATTAGTTTTCCCTCTCTCTCCTTCTTTCTGATATACACGCTTTCAAGGCAATTGGAGCATATTTGATTCAGGTAAAAGTGATTTGTATCTGAAGTGAACTTTTTAACAAATTGGCTAATCTTTAAAGTAATTAAACAGATGTAATAATTTTTTTGTGAGTTTATAATATTTTATTAATGCTGATCTAGTACCCACAATTGCACCCTCTAAATTGGTCCTTCAAAGTTCTAACTGGAAAACCAAAAAGAAGTAAACATTACATATCACCTTCTTCTACCTGTAGGAAATGTTAGCAATTATTCTAAACAGAGAGCACACAGATGGTATTGTCATAAAATCAACACGATATTTAGCATTATGGTACATCTACAAGAAAGGAATTGTTCTGTAAGAAAATTTATTTTTCATTGTCCATATGTTTTTATTGTTTATTGTTTTGTTTTTTAATATAGAAAAGTCTAGAGTTTAAATTAAAAAACAAACAAAAGAAAAACTGAATTCACTTCCAATGGCCCACCCGTGGCATTGATTCTCTGGTTTCCCACCAGTCTTTGTGCGTGATGACATTACACGTGACTGCTGCAATCTTTTTTCTCAGCAAATCAGGTATATGTACATAGTACTTTGGCAACAATATTATATATGTAAGGTTAAACCTTTTACATTTACCTAAGACATTATACTAAATGTAATATAGGACATTACTACTACATTCTCTCAGACCTCTGAGGCTACCATGATGTCAAAGTCCAGTTATGTGTTAGGAAAGAAGGTAAAATCAATTATATTTTGTTGATCTTGGATAGTTTAGTGTCAGATAAGGACAAAGGGATGTGCAACATGTTTGACACTGTAAATATGTACAAAACTGGGCAAATAGAATTTTTCACAACTAAGATGCTAGAAAACAGGTTGAAATAGAACATAGAACACTGTCCTGTGTTAAGGTAGGGCTGGGACTAAAAAAAAATTAATTCTGCTTGGCCACAAGTCAAGAGTTAATAACAAACTACAAATTAAGGGGTTGCGCAGTGATTTACAGTGCTTTGCGAAAGTATTCGGCCCCCTGGAACTTTTCCACCTTTTGCCACATTTCAGGCTTCAAACAAAAAGATATAGCATTTTAAATTCTTGGTGAAGAATCAACAACAAGTGGGTAACAATTGTGAAGTGGAACGAAATTTATTTGGCCCCCTTGCATTAATACTTTGTTGTGCCACCTTTTGCTGCGATTACAGCTGCAAGTCGCTTGGGGTATGTCTCTATCAGTTTTGCACATCTAGAGACTGAAATTCTTGCCCATTCTTCCTTGCAAAACAGCTCGAGCTATTTGAGGTTGGATGGAGAGTGTTTGTGAACAGCAGTTTTCAGTTCTTCCCACATATTCTCAATGGGATTCAGGTCTGGACTTTGACTTGGCCATTCTAAGACCTGGATACCTTTATTTTTGAACCATTCCATTGTAGATTTTGCTTTATGTTTGGGATCATTTTCTTGTTGGAAGATAAATCTCCGTCCTAGTCTCAGGTCTTTTGCAGACTCCAACAGGTTTTCATCCAGAATGGTCCTGTATTTGGCTCCATCCATCTTCCCATCAATTTTAACCATCTTCCCTGTCCTTGCTGATGAAAAGCAGGCCCAAACCATGATGCTGCCACCACCATGTTTGACAGTGGGGATGGTGTGTTCAGGGTGATGAGCTGTGTTGCTTTTACGCCAAACATATCGTTTTGCATTGTTTCTAAAAAGTTGGATTTTTGTTTCATCTGACCAGAGCACCTTCTTCCACATGTTTGGTGTGTCTCTCAGGTGGCTTGTGGCAAACTGTAAATGAGACTCTTTATGGATATCTTTGAGAAATGGCTTTCTTCTTGCCACTCTTCCATAAAGGCCAGTTTTGTGAAGTGTTCGACTGATTGTTGTCCTATGGACAGACTCTCCCACCTCAGCTGTAGATCTCTGCAGTTCATCTAGAGTGATCATGGGCCTCTTGGCTGCATCTCTGATCAGTCTTCTCCTTGTTTGAGATGAAAGTTTAGAGGGACGGCCGGGTCTTGGTAGATTTGCAGTGGTCTGATACTCCTTCCATTTCAATATGATCGCTTGCACAGTGCTCTTTGGGATGTTTAAAGCTTGGGAAATCTTTTGGTATCCAAATCCGGCTTTAAACGTCTCCACAACAGTATCACGGACCTGCCTGGTGTGTTCCTTGGTCTTCATGATGCAGAACCCTGAGACTATCACAGAGCAGGTGCATTTATACGTAGACTTGATTACACACAGGTGGATTCTATTTATCTTCATCAGTCATTTAGGACAACATTGGATCATTCAGAGATCCTCAATGAACTTCTGGAGTGAGTTTTCTGAACTGAAAGTAAATGGGCCGAATAATTTTGCACGCCCAACTTTTCAGTTTTATTATTACAAAAAAAGTTTAAATGATCCAATAAATTTCGTTCCACTTCAAAATTGTGACCCACTTGTTGTTGATTCTTCACCAAAAATTTAAAATGTTATATCTTTTTGTTTGAAGCCTGAAATGTGGCAAAAGGATGAAAAGTTCCAGGGGGCCGAATACTTTTGCAAGACACTGTATATTGATGACCTATCCTCAGAATAGGTAATCAAATATCTCATTGGTGGGGGTCCTACTCCTTGCACTCAAACAGATCAGCTGTTTAAAGAGGAGGTGGCACTCCACCCCAGAAAAGGCAGGAAGGGGCGGAGACTTTCTGCACATGTACAAAAAGAAAGACCTGAGAGAGAAGAAAGCCAGAAACAGATGTGATGAGATTCTTATTTTACTGACAGTTATTTTCATATGTTTTGCTGTTATTTCTAAATAAAGACCTGTTATTCATTGTGCTACACCTGATGGAGACCTGATTAGTTCACTGCCAACACAAGTGCTCGCTCCATTCAAGTGAATAGGGAGTGTACTCATCATTACGCAACACTTCTGAGGCGAAATGCAGTATGATGAATAGGAAGCTGCAGTGTGATGAATAGAAAGCTGCACTAACATGGAACGCCACCTCCTCTTTAAATAGCTGATCGGCAGGGGTGTTGCAATTCAGATCCCCGCCAATCTGATATTGATGAATAGTGTTGAACGAATCGAAGCATTCAAAGAGGAACTCTGCATCAGTTTTATTTATTTTATTTATTCCTACATTGGCTTATTCCTACATCAGCTGTAAATGTAATTCAGTACCAATAAGATGGATGCCTTTATTACTCCAGTGCCAGCATGCCAACCAACACCTTCTGTTCTGCAAACCTTAAGGGGCCAGGTCTTAATGATGACCATCCTCATCTTTTGCTGGATTTTTTTCTTCCAAATCATCAGAGTTTCCTTGTCCTAGAAAAGTAAGCAAGATGCAGAGAGAGGAGGAGCTGGATGTTTCTGATGACATATTCTCATCGATATTAGACGATGGGAAAAAAAAGGAGGAAAAGCAGATGGCAGAAGAGTAGGGCAGGAGAGTGCTGGGGTTAGAGAAGTGAGTATGCCAGAGCTGATTAATATTCTGTGTTTACTTTTAAATAATGATAAAAAATAAAAAAAGTTTGGACCAACGATATATATATATATATACATTTTTTTCTTAAGTGCATATCCATAAAGCAGAACTGTAGATATATAAAGGTATGGTTGCACAACATATAATGAACAATAAAAGTAGAAATGAATTCAGATATATGTGGCACTATGCCGACTAAAGATAAAAAAGGAAGTCCTTAGTTACACATATTTGCAAATGCGTGATCATGCCCACTCACCAATCGTCACGGTAACTTCCTGTGGAGTGGGTCCCTACACTCATCTATGCCTCTGTTCAGACTACATCCAAGTCTCCATGGTTCTGGGCGTGTGGAACCAGCTAAATAGGTATCCTATCAGGAAGTCCTAGGTGAATGGGCGTCGTCAGGTCCAAAAAGAGCATGCTAGGCCTCAGTATATAATGATAAAAAATAAAAAAAGTTTGGACCAACGATATATATATATATACATTTTTTTCTTAAGTGCATATCCATAAAGCAGAACTGTAGATATATAAAGGTATGGTTGCACAACATATAATGAACAATAAAAGTAGAAATGAATTCAGATATATGTGGCACTATGCCGACTAAAGATAAAAAAGGAAGTCCTTAGTTACACATATTTGCAAATGCGTGATCATGCCCACTCACCAATCGTCACGGTAACTTCCTGTGGAGTGGGTCCCTACACTCATCTATGCCTCTGTTCAGACTACATCCAAGTCTCCATGGTTCTGGGCGTGTGGAACCAGCTAAATAGGTATCCTATCAGGAAGTCCTAGGTGAATGGGCGTCGTCAGGTCCAAAAAGAGCATGCTAGGCTCAGTATATAATGATAAAAAATAAAAAAAGTTTGGACCAACGATATATATATATATACATTTTTTTCTTAAGTGCATATCCATAAAGCAGAACTGTAGATATATAAAGGTATGGTTGCACAACATATAATGAACAATAAAAGTAGAAATGAATTCAGATATATGTGGCACTATGCCGACTAAAGATAAAAAAGGAAGTCCTTAGTTACACATATTTGCAAATGCGTGATCATGCCCACTCACCAATCGTCACGGTAACTTCCTGTGGAGTGGGTCCCTACACTCATCTATGCCTCTGTTCAGACTACATCCAAGTCTCCATGGTTCTGGGCGTGTGGAACCAGCTAAATAGGTATCCTATCAGGAAGTCCTAGGTGAATGGGCGTCGTCAGGTCCAAAAAGAGCATGCTAGGCTCAGTATATAATGATAAAAAATAAAAAAAGTTTGGACCAACGATATATATATATATACATTTTTTTCTTAAGTGCATATCCATAAAGCAGAACTGTAGATATATAAAGGTATGGTTGCACAACATATAATGAACAATAAAAGTAGAAATGAATTCAGATATATGTGGCACTATGCCGACTAAAGATAAAAAAGGAAGTCCTTAGTTACACATATTTGCAAATGCGTGATCATGCCCACTCACCAATCGTCACGGTAACTTCCTGTGGAGTGGGTCCCTACACTCATCTATGCCTCTGTTCAGACTACATCCAAGTCTCCATGGTTCTGGGCGTGTGGAACCAGCTAAATAGGTATCCTATCAGGAAGTCCTAGGTGAATGGGCGTCGTCAGGTCCAAAAAGAGCATGCTAGGCTCAGTATATAATGAAAAAAATAAAAAAAGTTTGGACCAACGATATATATATATATACATTTTTTTCTTAAGTGCATATCCATAAAGCAGAACTGTAGATATATAAAGGTATGGTTGCACAACATATAATGAACAATAAAAGTAGAAATGAATTCAGATATATGTGGCACTATGCCGACTAAAGATAAAAAAGGAAGTCCTTAGTTACACATATTTGCAAATGCGTGATCATGCCCACTCACCAATCGTCACGGTAACTTCCTGTGGAGTGGGTCCCTACACTCATCTATGCCTCTGTTCAGACTACATCCAAGTCTCCATGGTTCTGGGCGTGTGGAACCAGCTAAATAGGTATCCTATCAGGAAGTCCTAGGTGAATGGGCGTCGTCAGGTCCAAAAGAGCATGCTAGGCTCAGTATATAATGATAAAAAATAAAAAAGTTTGGACCAACGATATATATATATATACATTTTTTTCTTAAGTGCATATCCATAAAGCAGAACTGTAGATATATAAAGGTATGGTTGCACAACATATAATGAACAATAAAAGTAGAAATGAATTCAGATATATGTGGCACTATGCCGACTAAAGATAAAAAAGGAAGTCCTTAGTTACACATATTTGCAAATGCGTGATCATGCCCACTCACCAATCGTCACGGTAACTTCCTGTGGAGTGGGTCCCTACACTCATCTATGCCTCTGTTCAGACTACATCCAAGTCTCCATGGTTCTGGGCGTGTGGAACCAGCTAAATAGGTATCCTATCAGGAAGTCCTAGGTGAATGGGCGTCGTCAGGTCCAAAAAGAGCATGCTAGGCTCAGTATATAATGATAAAAAATAAAAAAGTTTGGACCAACGATATATATATATATATACATTTTTTTCTTAAGTGCATATCCATAAAGCAGAACTGTAGATATATAAAGGTATGGTTGCACAACATATAATGAACAATAAAGTAGAAATGAATTCAGATATATGTGGCACTATGCCGACTAAAGATAAAAAAGGAAGTCCTTAGTTACACATATTTGCAAATGCGTGATCATGCCCACTCACCAATCGTCACGGTAACTTCCTGTGGAGTGGGTCCCTACACTCATCTATGCCTCTGTTCAGACTACATCCAAGTCTCCATGGTTCTGGGCGTGTGGAACCAGCTAAATAGGTATCCTATCAGGAAGTCCTAGGTGAATGGGCGTCGTCAGGTCCAAAAAGAGCATGCTAGGCTCAGTATATAATGATAAAAAATAAAAAAAGTTTGGACCAACGATAGATATATATATATATACATTTTTTTCTTAAGTGCATATCCATAAAGCAGAACTGTAGATATATATAGGTATGGTTGCACAACATATAATGAACAATAAAAGTAGAAATGAATTCAGATATATGTGGCACTATGCCGACTAAAGATAAAAAAGGAAGTCCTTAGTTACACATATTTGCAAATGCGTGATCATGCCCACTCACCAATCGTCACGGTAACTTCCTGTGGAGTGGGTCCCTACACTCATCTATGCCTCTGTTCAGACTACATCCAAGTCTCCATGGTTCTGGGCGTGTGGAACCAGCTAAATAGGTATCCTATCAGGAAGTCCTAGGTGAATGGGCGTCGTCAGGTCCAAAAAGAGCATGCTAGGCTCAGTATATAATGATAAAAAATAAAAAAAGTTTGGACCAACGATATATATATATATACATTTTTTTCTTAAGTGCATATCCATAAAGCAGAACTGTAGATATATAAAGGTATGGTTGCACAACATATAATGAACAATAAAAGTAGAAATGAATTCAGATATATGTGGCACTATGCCGACTAAAGATAAAAAAGGAAGTCCTTAGTTACACATATTTGCACATTAGTGCCACATATATCTGAATTCATTTCTACTTTTATTGTTCATTATATGTTGTGCAACCATACCTTTATATATCTACAGTTCTGCTTTATGGATATGCACTTAAGAAAAAAATGTATATATATATATATCGTTGGTCCAAACTTTTTTTATTTTTTATCATTATATACTGAGCCTAGCATGCTCTTTTTGGACCTGACGACGCCCATTCACCTAGGACTTCCTGATAGGATACCTATTTAGCTGGTTCCACACGCCCAGAACCATGGAGACTTGGATGTAGTCTGAACAGAGGCATAGATGAGTGTAGGGACCCACTCCACAGGAAGTTACCGTGACGATTGGTGAGTGGGCATGATCACGCATTTGCAAATATGTGTAACTAAGGACTTCCTTTTTTTATCTTTAGTCGGCATAGTGCCACATATATCTGAATTCATTTCTACTTTTATTGTTCATTATATGATTTGCAACCATACCTTTATATATCTACAGTTCTGCTTTATGGATATGCACTTAAGAAAAAAATGTATATATATATATATCGTTGGTCCAAACTTTTTTTATTTTTTATCATTATATACTGAGCCTAGCATGCTCTTTTTGGACCTGACGACGCCCATTCACCTAGGACTTCCTGATAGGATACCTATTTAGCTGGTTCCACACGCCCAGAACCATGGAGACTTGGATGTAGTCTGAACAGAGGCATAGATGAGTGTAGGGACCCACTCCACAGGAAGTTACCGTGACGATTGGTGAGTGGGCATGATCACGCATTTGCAAATATGTGTAACTAAGGACTTCCTTTTTTATCTTTAGTCGGCATAGTGCCACATATATCTGAATTCATTTCTACTTTTATTGTTCATTATATGTTGTGCAACCATACCTTTATATATTTACTTTTAAATAAACTGCAGGATATTGTAGGTCAGAACAGCAATAATTTGCATATTGCGCCCCCACTTAACCAGCCACAATGAAGACTGTGGGAAGCTGCAGGCTAACTTGACCACGCAGTTCTTCACCGAAGCATGGCTGCAACCTGCCAGCAGTGTGGCTGTACCTTAAAGAGGACCTTTCACCACTCCTGACATGCCTGTTTTAATAGATTCATGCATTCCCCATGTAATAACAGTTCTGGAGCATCTATTCTTACGGCTTTGTGTTGTGCCATTCCTTTATTATTTCTACTAGAAGTTATAAATTAATTGCTATTAGCCTTCAATAAGGGTACAGAGGGGAAGTAACAAGTTGGGGGGGTGTACCTGCACAGTCTCACTCACTCTATCCAATCAGTGCTGCCAGGTTCAGTCTGTGCTCGTTAAGGCAGAGTGACCTGGGTACTGTGACTGATATATATATATTCAATTTTTGGAAAGAATTACATTTTGGTGAAGGTGCCGAACTGTGCCACTATGAACACCTGACCAAAGCTCAGTGGGATGGGATTTGGCAAAACCTGCTGCTGATGGCATAGATCACTATATCACTATAGTGGACACATGAGTGGTAAGAATAATTCAATTCAGTGCTACACTGAACTCGCCAGATGTCATATAATTCTTCCTTCCACAGGATCCTGTTCAGGGTCGGTGGGGTTCTGATGTGTCAAGCTGAGGGTTGTCCGGGCTTTTACTATTCATGACTTATCCGTAGGATATAGCTTTAGAGGTGTGGTGGGCCTGAAAGACATTAGCAAAGCAATGGTGTTTAAGTCTATAAGCGTCTTTCTGAAGGATATGAGTCTCCTGGCCACAAATTATTTCACCTTGAAGAGCTGTAGCCTTGTCCCAGAAGTACTTCCATTTTTGAGGGCTACTCAGTCCTTTGACATTCAAGGAGACAATTTTAAAAACCATTTCAAAAAAATAAGGGAAATGCTGTAAAAATGCTGTAAAGGATTATTAGATAGAGGAACATCCTGAGGAGACGTTCCCACAAAGGTGGCATGGCGACCAGGGATATCTAGACATCATAGGAATCAGGATGCATGGGTCATAGTGCGGCAAAACTGAAGAGGAACAAAAGTAAAATTACGGGTACCCGTCACTGCAGTGGGTACCCGTCACTGCAGTGCAGGGACCTGATAGGGATGGGGAGCTCCTTTCCTACACAAACCCCGTACCTGGTTGTCGGGAAGTCACTTCCCTATGCGCCGTACACGTATGACAGATGTCGGGAAGGGGTTAAGCACACTGTTAACATCATCAGCAGAGCTTAAAAGGAAAGGGTAATGGGAGCTAAAATTCATAAAAAAAATTAAAGAGCACACCAATATATAAAAAAGTCTTAGGAACCATCCAAGTGTCACATACCAATTTTCAGGCCAATTACAACACTTTTGATTTGGCCAGGAATCTGATCTCTTGAAACAAAAGGAATTTCAAGAAATTTCCTTATCTCTAGTGTAAATGTATGTTCTTCATCTGCAACCATAGATTCATGAGAGATGTGTGTGTACTCTTTAATGTCTACTGAAAAAGATATTCAAGCCAGGTTTATTTTAGGTTCTATAAAGCATGTTAACCATTGTCATATTAAAAGGGTTTTGCAGGCTTTTTAACTGGTGTCCTTTTGTTAATATCAGCTATAAATATATGATATGGATTCCCAGACACAGTAACATACATATAAATTTGGCTGCGCCTGATACTGCAATTAAGTCCTTTCAAGTGAAAGGAGCTGAGCTGCTGTACTAGAGACAGCCAAAGGATATATTCACATGGCTGTTAATGTAAAATCCAAGGATGGGTGTATGGAGCTGTATTGAGTGTTGAGCGAATTGAAGCATCTGAAGTGGAATTCAATCTGAAGTTTAGGAAAAATTCGATTCACCAGGAAGCTGAATTTTCTTGCGCTTCATCGCAATGAATTGGATTTTTTCTAAAATGGCTGCTGCATGTGTTACAAAGTGCAAGTAAGAAGCCAGAGAATTCAATATCACCCATAATGCCATGTAGCTAGCCAATAAGCAGATAGCCATCCCCTGTGATGTCACAGCCCTATAAAAGCCTCATCTTGCGCATGCTCCGTCATTTCACTGTGCTTAACAACCACAGTTCACAAGCGCTTAAGTGCTAGGGACAGTGTTGCAGTAAGCTTTTAATTGTACAATGTTGGTTAGGGAGAGTGCAAGGACAGTTCAGTGACAGTGTAGGGAGATCGTAGGGAGAGTTTTTAGACACTGTAGGAAGAGCGCATAGCAGGTTGAGTGTAATCGCGTGTACATCTTGCTCATCAGCTGCCACAATCCCAATTAATCTGTTGGTTTATATATAGAATTACTGTCCCGCAGTATCAAAGGGCGGTCTAATTTATCATCATTTGCATCCTGTTAAACTGCTGACACATTCGCAGTTAATCTTTTATTTTATATATAGAATTACTGTGCCTCAGTATTAAAGGGCATTATAATATATTGCTGTCTGCATCTTGTGGAACTTCTGGCATATTTTCAGTTAATCTCTTATTTTATATAGAAAATTACCGTGCATCAGTTTTAAAGGGGGGTCTAATATGTTGACATTTGCATCTTGTTGAACTGGTGATGGGGGGTGGCTTTCTTCTTATGACACTCCAGGAATTCCTTTTGACCATTTTTCTCTCATCTTTTAACAGTTTGTTGGATCCAACTGTCAGTCACCAGCTGCACCACGAGGTACTCTTCATATGTACTTGTAGTTTCGGGATGCAAGGGTTAAAGGTAAGTATTAAATTAATTAATAGGTTAACGTGTATATAGTGGTCAAATATTGGCTCCATGTGGCCCCTTTATGTAATTCTTATACAAGGGATATTTTCAGGAGATTGCAGGCCACAACAGCAACAATTGGCATATTGTGCCATATATCAAACCAGCCAAACCCCATACAAGCAGCTCCTGTTTAGCCAACATATTATATTGCAGCTACTAGTTTTCAGGCTCCTGTCCCTTATGGCAATAATCTTGCAGCCATGTTTGATCCATCCACCATGTTTGGCCCATCTGTTATTAACCGTAATACATCTTGAAAGCGAAAAACTATCCAGTTCATGGTATATCTTTGCATAGTTTTCAATTTTACACTTGGAATATGGAATTCATTTTTATGTACTTTTATGGGAGCCAGGTCGTAATGATGACATCCTCACCTTTTGCTGGCTTTACTTCTTTCAAATCATCCTTTTCTCCATTTCCGAGAAAAGTCAGCAAAATGCAGAGAGAGGAGGAGATATATATTCCTGATGACATATCATTGGTATTTGATGATGTGGAAAAGAGGTGGAAAAGCAGATGGCAGAAGAAGGGATCTTTAGGCGGTAGGGAATGAGAGCAATTGGATTTGGAGAAGTGGGTTTGCAACTAGGGGGTGGGTGTCTCTTTCTTCTAGTGTCACTTCGGGAATGCCCCATGACCGTTTTTCTCTTCTCTTTTAACAGTTCATTGAATCCAACTTCAACTGCCGGTCACCTGCTGCACCACGAAGTCCTCTTCATATGTAGTTTCAGGATACAACTGTTAAAGTTAAGTATAACTTTAAGTTAACATATATATAGTGGTCAACTATTGGCCCCATGTGACCCCTTTATGTAATGTTCATACAAAGGGGCATTTTCAGGAGATTGCAGGCCACAACAGCAATAAACCAGCCAAACCCTATACCAGCAGCAGCCCTTGTTTAGCCAACATATTATATGGCAGCTACTTGTTTTCAGAGCATATAGTACAGGGCCCATTTTTGTTGTTGCACTTTCCTTTTTTCTTTCCTACGTTCCAATAACCATAACTTTGTTTAAATTTCCTATTCTTATAGCCATATTAGGGCTTATTTTAGGGGAGATAAGCGGTACTATTTAAAAGCATTATTTAATTTACCATGTCTGTTCACTGTGCGCTGAAAATGTCATAACACCCTTATTCTGTGGCTCAATATGTATACAGCAATACCAAACTTGAATCTTTTTATCTATTTTTTTTTTTTAAGTACAAACTTTTGAAAAAAATCTAAATTGTCTTTCCATCACCATTTTCTGACAGCCATAACTTTTTTATTTTTCAGTTTAGAGAGCTGTATGAAGGCTTGTTTTTTTTGAGACAAAATGTAGATTTTATTGGTACAATTTTTGTGGTACGTACAACTGTATGATCATTGTTATTCAATTTTTTTTGTGGGAGAAAAATTTACCAAAAAACAGACAATTGCATGTTTTTCATTTTTTCCATTATACAATCAGTGCACATGAAATTTATATAAATTTTTTTATAGTTCAGACATTTTCGAATGAAGTGATACCTAATATGTTTTTTATATATTTTTATATGTAAAACTGGGAACGGGGGGTGATTTAAACTTTTATTTATTTATACTTTTCAAGTGACAACTTTTACAGTAACTCCCTTACGGGGCTAGAACCTGGGATCTTTTAATCCCTTGTCCTATTCAACCTAATCGCTATTCCCTGTTATTTCAACTGGGTGTCTGCTGTATGAAACAGCCAGCACCCAACGCTTATGGGGCAGGCTCAATGCAGCAGCCCACTGCATACAATCCCGCAGCCACCGTGACGTACGGATATACTTAATTTATAGCGATTTATGACAAATTAATTCAGAACAAATCAAATTTCTTGGCTTAATGAAACTTCCAATGGTGGGTGAGTGTGCGGAGATAGTAATCATTTATTGTGGACATACAGTATTTGGGTGGATGTAGAGGCCCAGTACAAAGGAGTCAGTTTCCTGCCAGTGGGTAAGATGGGCATATGCTATTATTAAGAGTGTGTGTTGTGCTCAAAACAGCTAAGCAGCTCCTGAACTTTTACTGCAGCTTACTTCTGGACTGTAATTTGTAAGCTCTTTAATATGAAAGATTTCCATACTTATCAACATTGTAGTTTGTAGATGTTTGAGAAATCCCAAAATTTCAGGAAATGCCCACATATGAACAGGACTAATATTTGCCATTTGTAGCCTTGGATAGCCCAAATTGCAGATACTGTCTCTAAAAATTAGAGACAGTCCCTGTAAATTCAGGAATCGACAACTATGGATTGGAGCTATTTTTAACCTATAAGCTAGACAAGTTCTTATCCCTGGGTAGAGAAAGGAGCTTATCTGTGGCTTATGTATACATAGTGAGAGAAATTGTGGTAAAGGAAAAGGGGGAAATTTATCATGAAGGTAATATTTGATATCAGTTTTCCTTGAGTCTGCGTTAGCGTACTAAATTTATCAAAGGGTGCATGTTGTTTGTTAAATTTGCCTCATCTATAAACCTGACACTTTTGTCTAGAAATGCTACTCAAGTTTTTGGTACAGCCTGCCTACTGGAGTAGTTTTGGGACTTTTTTTTTTTACGAATGTATTAATCTGCAGTGAACCTTATCAACATTGTTAACCACACCTTCTTTTTCTGCTACTTTTAAAACTGAAATTAGTGGTATAAAAATGAAACAAGTTTCAAAAATTTTGCACAGGTGACCTAAAAAAGTCATAAAATCCTGCTTAGCGAATCTTTGCAGACAGAATTCTGAAGTCCATGGCTTGATAGGTTTCCCCCAAAGTGTAGAAGCTAGTTGTAAATGAAGAATGTGCTTGTGAAGTCTCCTTCATTGTAACCATCAAACATCTGGGCCCCTTCAACAGCAAAGTTGTGTTTCTGCATTCTACTCCTTTGTTAGCTGCCACTTTCTACCTGTGCCATTCCTATACAGGGAGATTACCGTCAGACCCCTGTAATGCTAGTCATCAATGTCTGTGAGTATCTGATTTCTCTTCTAGCAATCATGGCTACCAAAGTATCCATGTCTCCTGCTGCACTATGTTCCATTCTGCTCTTAGTCAACACTGCCTTCTTTTTCCTGCTAGGGCTTGTTTATGCTCCCATCGGGAGCCCTTTCTGCCTCTTAAATAACCATCATGAGCACAGGCTAATTTATGTCAGTGTTCTGTGGGGTACACATGGCACCTGAAAAGGTGCCTGATCAATAAAATTGCTAGCTTGTCTAGTTCCTACAAATGTGTGCCAGTGTTGTATATTCTGATTTTCTATGCCTGTATCGACCCTGTGGTCCCTACCTCTCTCTGACTACCCTATTGATTTTGCCTTGTGCTGACTTCCTTGACCTGTTTTACTGTATCATCTGGGTCAGCAGCAGCTGAACAGGGACTACTCTTAGAGGTAGAGGTCTTGTAGCCTCTGCAGTCTAAATCTCCATGTGAATTCCAAGGGACCACCTTGACAACTCCCACATGAGTAGCCCCAAGTCAAATCCTTTTAGTGACACAGTGGATCCAACTCCTTACTTGAAAACTCTTGACTCGGACATCATAAGTCAAGGGACTTCTGATAAGTAGGGATCTGTTGGTGTGATTCCTAAGGATAGCCATCAGTTAATTAGCCAGAACGTTCCTTTAAAATATTTCCAGTGTTTTGGCCAGAGTGATATACTGTAGTTCAGGCAGACATATGACATACATTGTCTAAGGCTTCTTTCACATTAGCGTTAGTATTGTCCAGCATGCTGTTCCAGCAGGGGAACAGCCTTTCGGATCTGTAATAATGCTTGCAAACGTATGCTGCCAGAAGTTCTTTCCGGCCCCATTCACTATAATGTTGTGTGTTTATTGGATTCATTCAGAAGGTGCCCAGGAGGCAAATGCATGCCCTCTTTTTTTACAGGGAAATTGCTGGTAGCCATATATACCCTAAAAGTTACACACTGTTTATTTTATTAGCTGTCCCCCATAACAGTACCTCCACTGCACCCTGCCCCTTAACAGTAACCTCCACAGAACCACATCCCCTTAACAGTGACCTACAAAGCTTTCTAACTCCATAACTGTGACCTCAACAGGGCCTCGTCCCTTTAACAGTGACCTCCATTGCACCACTCCTCGTTAACTGTGATCTCCACAGCGCCCTGTCCTCTTAATGACCTTGACAGTGCCCTTCCCCTTAACAGTGACCTCCACAGCACCACACCCTTTTAACAGTGACCTCCACAGCAGTATAGACCCTTAACAGTGAATTTTAGAGAACACCACCTGCTTAACTGTGACCTCCAGAGCGTCCTGTCCCCCAAACTGTGAAATCCACAGTGCCCCACCCTCCTTAACAATGACTTCCACAGTACCCGTCCCCTTAACAGTGACCTCCACAGCACCACGTCCCCTTTATAATGACCTTCACAGCACTTTGCTCCTTAACAGTGTCTTCCCTATAACAGTATGTTTGATAAATAGCACAGCACCCCACCGCTTTACAGTGACCTCCACAGCACTCTGACCCCCAACTGTGACTTTCACAGCACCCGTCTTGTTAACTGTGATCTCCACAGCACCATGTTCCCTTAAAAATGACCTCCACAGTGCCCCACCCCACTTACCAATGTGACCTCCACAGCACCCGCCCCTTAACAGTGACCTTCCCCCTTAACAGTGACCTCCACAACACCCAACTCCCTTAACTTTGACCTTTACGGTGTCCGCCCCCTTAACTGTGATCTTCACAGCATCCCACCCCTATAACAGTGGTCTCAACAGTTTCCAGCCCCTTAACAGTGACCTCCAGACAGACAGACAAACAGACATTGATTTTTACAATATAGATAACCATAAAGTGGTAAAACATGTGCCTGTGTGTTTACTTATTAACAGGTGAATGGGATCAGCCAATCAGATAGCATCTCCGAACATAGCTATAAAAAGAACTGGAATCAGCCTCAGAACACAGATATCACAGGGGGCTGCTGGAGAACTGTAACTGCTAAAATGGCAACTACATTCAGCGAACCCCAGTTATACCAAGATACTTTTGATTCCCAGATTTATTTAGATACATATTATGGAGCTGTTTCAGGAGTCTTCATCCAAGATGGATATCTAAACTTCATTCTGAGAAAACTGCACAAAGCTTTCACATTAGGTAAATCCGGATAAATCTAATACTTTATATATGTTTAAAATTCTATCTATCTATCTATCTATCTATCTATCTATCTATCTATCTATCTATCTATCTATCAATCTGTCTATCTATTTATCTATTGGTCTGTCTGTATGTATTTCTGTATGTCTATCGTATCCATCTCACACGTCCCTCTCCTTCAATGTGAGTTGCACATATAACGTATGTAACTTAAGAACAAGCTACTCACTTAGCAACGCTTAATTGCTTGATATTTTCTGTAAAGTACTTCCAAAGACAAAAAATAGTTAGAAAAATGATGTGAATATTAATAGTTTTTCTTCCAGTTTTCATCTTTTACTTCCATGGCATTCAGATATATGGCTTCATATAGAGACATATGAAATTGGTGATCATTGAGGTGAGTGCTGAGATCCCCACCATTCTCTAGAATGAGGGGAAAGAAATGTGTGCATATTGCACTTTCCTTTCTCACTGCACAAGCCCATCTCGATTCCTTCCTCGTCAGCAAGGTGTGAGTGCATGATATGTACGCACTTCTCTCCCCTCGTTCTAGAGAACAGTGGGGTCTCTGCACTCAGACCACCATCGGTAATCATTTTTGATATGTCCCTATGACTTTAAGCTCACAGTTTCCTGCTCTGTCCTCTCTCCTACCCTTCCCTTTTTTCAGCTGTCTGTATGTAATTCTCATAGCTATGGCACGTCCATGCACCTTCTGTGCAAACACAGGTCAATACTGCTTAAAAAGACCCATAATACAGTAGGGACTGGACGAAGCCCTGTTATTTAAGGGTTTGGCCACATGGTCAGGTTTCTGCATGCAGTTTTGGAAGCCGACATCAGAAGTGGATCATAGAAGGAGAGAAAGTATAAAGGATAGATACAATTTCTCCTTTTTTAATTCACTCCTGGTTTTGGCTTCCAAAACTGCATTCAGAAACCTGACTGTGTGGCCGTGCCCTTAGGATATTCATTATGTTCCCTTGAAGGTCATAATAATATAAGATAATATAATATAATAAGACATGCAAATTAAGACATAGATTGCTTGCTAGTGTGTGTCCACTATCTTATGGACCAAATAACACAAAATGCATGGTAATACTCTCCACCTAAGGTCATGCGGGTAACACATAGCTATTTTATTAATGTTGTGTTGCATTTGTATTTGTGTTTCACTGTACTCATTAGGTGGTGTAAAAGGGGACCTGATGATAGACATTGGTCCTGGCCCTGCCATTTACCAAGAATTGTCTGCATGTGAGGTCTTCAAGGAAATTACGGCTGCAGATTTTACAGATCGGAACAGGGAATACCTGGAGAAATGGAAAAGGAACGAGCCTGGGTTGTTTGACTGGACGCCTGCTTTGAAATTTGTCTGTGACTTAGAAGGTCGTAGGTATGTGTTTAAACCTCAAAGGCAGACAAAAAGTATACCTTTGAATTGAAGAGCCTAGTAGACTTGTCTCATTTATGAAAGAGATGTTATAATACATTTTAATTTCCTACTTAGTGGAAAAATTGCCCAGAAGGAAGAAAAACTGAGGAAGACATTGAAAAGAGTGGTGCCATGTGATGTCACCAAGAGCAATCCTCTTCACCCCCTTGTCTTACCCAAAGCTGATTGTGTCCTGACTGTAGGCTGCCTTGAATGCGCCTGCAAAGATGAAGAGGCCTATGCAAATGTCATAAAAAATCTGTCATCTTTGCTGAAAGTGGGTGGTCATCTGATTATTGGTAGCGTATTAGGAGGCACTATTTTCCGATGTGGGAAAATGCATTTCTCTATCACCAACCTAAGTGAGCAATTCCTTAAGAAAGTCGTAACAGATACAGGGTTTATCATTGAGGACCTGGAAGTTCTCCCCAGAGAATTTGACAAGGCTATGTTTGATATCTGTAATCACACTTCTGGCATTTTTATTCTGGCGAAAAAAGTTAAAGATGTGTAAAAGCAAGTCAGTTTTTCACATAGGCAGAATAAAATTGCAATAGTGCCTGCATTGATGCCTTAGTACCAAACAGTGACAGTAGCTCAATGTCATTAATTCTTGAAAACAAAAATTGTATCTCAAAGTAAAAATCATTTTTTTCCTATCAATAAATGAGAAAATTAATAAAACATAGAATTCTTCTTTATAATTGTCAAGTTTTTTTCTGCATTACTAAAGGGCTTGTGGTGTTTAATTTAAGCTGCATTCTACATTTTATCCATAACTGCTGGATTCAGTTGTATAACTAGGGGCTGAGGTTCATGTGCCTAGGGTGGTGCAGGGTGCCAAGAGGAAATGGCAACAACCCACAGCAAACTGAATCTTTCCCCCAAGTAAATAAAAGCCTAGCTATAATTCTGGACTGGAACCCCCACTAAATAATAGACCAGCAGAAGACGGTGGTGGGGAGCAATTCATGAAGTAGTGGCCAAGCAAGCATGCAGCCCACTCTATGCAAGTTTTAGGGTACCCATAAACTGGTTTGGAGTCGACCCTGTGCATGCTTAGCCCTCATTCCTGGGCTGTAGCCAGTGTCAGACTGGGGTGCCTAGGGCCCACCAGTAAAATTTATACTGTACGGATACATTCAAATATTACCTGCTCACACAGCAGCAAGATGCTACGAGACGAATGAATATGGGGGTCCCTTCTGGGGAGAAGAGGACACTGGTAGCTTTCCTCTATACCTAGAAGTCATCTCAGCTCTGATCGTATCTATAATAATAAACTGGAGGGTTTCTTTATCATCTATCAAGTCTTTTATATGAACATCAGCTGGTTGAGGTGCTGTACATTGAATATATGTATGTAGTGCGGTAAGTCTACTGTGCCACATTGTGCAGGGGTTGGGAGACTAGGGGCCCACTGGGGGATTCACCTGTACCCCTGTTGGCCAGCCCGAGCCTGGGTGTAGCTATAATGGGAGCAGAGGAAGCAGCTGTTACCGGGCCTGTACTCAGAAGAGGTACATCCAGGAGGAGGAGATTTTAATGTCAGGGCCCCTTCAACAGTATTAAACAATGATATTATATACAGTGACAGCATATACAATGGCATGACATACTGTATAGTATATACATGTTGGAAATGAACAGAGCGGCTGCCGGACCTGGTCTGAAAAAGCAATCTTGACTAGCCACATGAGTGGGGTTGCAAAGAAGTTGCTGAGAGGCCCATTCAAAAATTTGCTGTGTGGGGCCCAGTCACTTCTAGTCACACCACTGCCTCATTCCCTTCAAATCCTCAAGTCATTTCATTCAAGTTCTTTTAATCTAATGGGACAGTTATTTCCTAATTTTTCAGGTTTCTGTAAATTGCCTAGTCTAAAAGATAAACTTACCTTACTCTACAGATATACGAACCCTGCAAGAAATGCCAGGAGAACCATGTAAATTAAATATGCTTATCATTAAACACAGAGCACTAAGTTGTCTAGAAGTTTATTTAGAAGTGACATCCCCTGTAGCTGCACTGCCGTTTTTTCTTTTCACAAATGGCCGCTAAAACAGAATAAAGAAAGACAACACTCAGTCTGTCTGTCTGTTTTTTTATGCGCGAACAAACGACTGGACCGATCTTCCCCAAATTTGGCACACAGGTACATTAGGTGTTCAGGAAGGTTTTAGACCGGGTTTCAGCTCTCTAGGACTGTTCCTGAGATATTCCCAAAAAAATGATCTACATTAGCCAATATTAGCCTGGAAGTCTTTCTCTTCAAATCTCAACTGCCATACACACGGTCACATGTACCTTATCAGCCAAAAGAAGCTTGCAGGCCCTTAGTCTGCACATGCACACAGTTTTACTTCAGGCTTCCATAACAACCCAGCCATTTTTATTCACTGCTGTAGGTCAGCTTTAGGCTAGGTAACATGTGTCACGCGACAATAAGTTGCATGACACATAGGGCATAACTGCACTGCTACATGTGTCGCACCAATGTTGCACAGCAGTTTTTATAATGATAGCCTATGGGGTTGCACTGCGACTGCGATGTGACAGTAGCAGAAAAATCAGTTGTCATGTTGCAGTGCAACACCATTGCCTATCATTATAAAAATTGTTGCGCGACATTGGTGTGAAAAAATATCGCGCGACACATGTCGTCGTGTAGTCCTAGCCTTAAATGGGCAGGGCGCAGTGGAGGTCATTTTTAAGGGGACAGGGGCCACTATTAATGGAGCAGCTGCTATGGAGGTCATTGTTAAGGGAGCAGGGGCCACTATTAAAGGGACTGCTACTGTGGAGGTCACTGTCTAAGGGGCGGGCACTGTGAAGGTCACTGTTAAAGGGGTGTTCACTGTGGATGTTACTGTTAAGGGGGAGGCCGCTGTGGAGGTCACTGTTAAAGGGTTGGGCACTGTAGAGGTCACTCTAAAGGGGACAGGGGCAACTATTAAAGGGGCAGCTGCTGTGGAGGTCACTGTTAAGGCAGCAGGGTACTGTGAGGTCACTGTTAAGTGAACGGGGTACTGTAGCAGTCAATGTTAAAAGGACAGGGGCTGTGGAGGTCTCTGTTAGGGGGGCAAGAAAAAGTGGAGGTCACAGATAAGGGGATGTTCCCCTATAGAGGTCAGTGTTAATGGGCAGGTTGCTATAGAGGTCACTGTTAAGGAGGCGGGCCCCTGAGGAGGTCACTGTCATAGGAGTGGGGTGCCATGAAACTCACTGGGTTGGGCTGCTGTAAAGGTCAAAGTTAAGGGGATGGGCTGCTGTGGAGGTCCTATTTTAAGGAGGCAGGGCACTGTGGGAGGGTCAGTGTTAAGGGGTGGGGGCTGTGGAGTTCACTGTTAAGGGGCGGGGTACTGTAGCGGTCACCGTTATAGGGGCTTTGAAGTAATCAGAATCAAAACTATAGACTGAATGTGCAGCTCGGCCATATTGAGGAGAATAGGGGTGATCTCCAATATCAGACAACACCCATAGAAGAAGAGTGTAATAATGTTTTCATATGTTGAAATAAAATGCCACGATATAATAGAAAATTAAATAATATTATGGATAAATACAACTGCAATAGGAGTGCAAATATCTCAGTACAAAGGGATAAAGTAAAGCTAAAGATTAAACAAAAGAAAGCAGAACTGATTACAAACAGATATAATTACCTTAGATATGTGGATTATGGGTTTTCCAGGTTCACAATCTGGATGACATATCCTTAGGATAGGCTATCAATAACATATCATTGAGAGTCTGACTCTCAGCACCCCTGCCGATCACTGCTGTGGCCTTTTCATAGTTTACATTGCTCCATATATCTGCACAGTGTACACTCAAGGCCTCTTTAAACTGCTCAATTGAGCAGACGATTGTTAGGAAGAAAGCGTTCCTTCCCATCAATCAACTGCTCGTTATTTACATGCAGTGATCTCCTCCATAGTATGGGGAGTAGCAATTGCTAATGTCATCGCTGTTCCTATACAGGATCATTGTTTTCCAGCAGCAGAGTGCTGTTTAGATGGCATAATCTGGTGCTGGCAAATGATGAATTAGGTGACCTCAGGAAAGATTAACAAGCATTTCATTCCTTCATCAGGTAATCGGCAACATCTTTAGACCTGCAGATGATATGCATGATGTTTGGGCAGTGGAAGGGAACCTTCATTAGTGAAAAGATATAAACAATGAAGAGGACGCAACAATAGCCGTAGTGCCACAGAAATAGTTCAGCAGCCAGGCCACAGGGGCATGCATGAGTGTTGAAGTAGCATTAATACTCATGGTTCTGAAGCTCCCCGGGCCAGCATGCAGTGATGGAAAGTGTGCACCTGTTCTTTCCTTTTGGGCACACTCCTGTTCTGAAATCCTCCTACATGATTACATTGAGGTGCCCTTGATGGTGAAGGTTTTGAGGTTAAAGGCAGGGCCAGGTTGAGACGCCAGCACTTTTAGTGTAATAGTAGTGCAGGAAGCAATGATAAGGCAGTTGTGCAGCAGAATAGTTCTTTACTGAAGAATTCAAATGCAAACAGATCAGGACAGTTCTTATCATGCTAGGAACCGGCAGTTGATACACAAAACACACTTTCACAGATGTTATAGGTCTCACTGCAGAACTAGTAGTAGCAGGTCAAATGGTGTTTCTTTAAAGCAATCTTCCTCAATTTGCACTTTACTAGCAAAGTCTTATGCTCTATTCTTTGAACAGGTTGCTGTACTTACAATACACATGTCCATAGACTTCACCTTGGGATGTGGATATTTTTACAGTGGGCTAAACTGTTCTTTGGTGTGCTTAAGCACAGGAGACAACTCCTGAACATGCATTCAGACATTTTCTTTGCAGTATACTTCGTCTCTTGAAGCAGGATGCTGCAATAGGTGATCTGCAGGGTTGCCAAGAGTCGAATTCCCTCCAATCTGATATTGATGGCCTATTCTAAATATAGGTCTTCAATATTGTAAATCAATAAACCTTTTAAATATTACATCTAATTGTAGTAGTTCACTTTTTCCAAGTAGCTTACCCAGACCATTATGATAGTCTCTTTTATCTATACGCATTTCGTTGTAAGCAGTGGGTGCAATGACAGGGATCGGTACAATCATACATGATTGTGACATTTTATAGCAATAATACAGTGTAAAATTAAAAAAATAAATAAATATTTACCTGATCCATTTGCTCGCGACGGGCCGTCTGCTGCCATCTTGCTTGAAGGTCTGGCACGAAATCTGACGTGGTGACATCATATTTCACTGCGCATGAGATTTCAGCCAAGATCTTCAAGTAAGATGGCGGTGGCCGGCCCATCGCAAGCAAATAGATTAGGTAAGTAGTATTTTTTTTGCTTTTTTTTTACATTATACCAGGTTAAATTGATTAACTACCACAAAGAACGTGGAAATTCAGCTTCGCGGTGCATTACATTTATCCTGAAATTTGGATCAACGTCCACAAAGTCCATCAATATTGATGATCCACCTGTCCAGCATCCAGCACTCCCACTGATCATCTGTTAGCAGGTGTTAGGAGGAGAAGCCAAAATACCACAGCTCCATTCACTATGTAGTGGCCGTTCTTGGGTATTGCAGCTGATGCTCCGTCTCTGGACACTGTTTGCTTTTTTTTTTCCCCAGATACAAAGCCACTCTTGTAAATGGACAGTGTACGAAATTGCAGTTCAATCTCAATTAAGTAGCTAATTTTTTTTAATTTTTTTTTAATTTTTAGAAAAACTAGTAATTTTTTTTGTTTATTTTTTATGATTTGTTCCCCTCTCTTCTCCCAAAGCTCTGGAACACAATGACAGCAATGGTAGATGATGACTGAGCGACACTGACATACATACAGTAGCTATGGGTAAACACAAATTTGACTGTATTAACATACAGTTGTTTAATATAACACTGCGTCAGCACATCTTTCCCATGCTTTTTCAGATTCCAAAGATTCCAAAAATTGTCCCTTGTCCGGGGCAGGTGATGTTTAATGTTCATGGTGAGAAAAAAAATAGTAAAAAATTGGCTTGAGGGAAAGTTATGGTTGGCAAGTGGCATTAGTAGCATAATGCAGGCCTCCGAAGCAGCAGCCATACAGAACTTGCATACCTCCCAACTTTCCAAAGAGAGAAAGAGGGAAAAAAGTATCAGCCGCAAAAATTTTTGAAGATTAGGCCACACCCATGCCACGCCCCTGTAGACACCCATTTCCCACCCCCTAACACCAATTCATGTTACGGTTTGCTCTCCGGTCTGGAGACGCAAGTGAACTGAACGGAATGCATTTAGTCGCCTCTGTTCTCTTCAGTTCAGTTTTGTCCTCATTGACAATTAATGGGGACAAAACTGAAGCGTTTTATTCCGGTATTGAGCCCCTATGACAGTACTCAATACCGGAATAAAACAATGCTAGTGTGAAAGTAGCCTAACTTAATATAATTTATACTTCTTAGGGTACTTCCACACTAGCGGCAACACGAATCCGGCGGTTGAAGGGTGCCGCCGGATCCGTGCTGCCGCTGGTGCACGTGTGGGGACGGAACCGCGCTCCGGCCCCATTCACTGTAATGGGGGTGGGCCACGGATCCGGCCGCAGCACGTTAAACCCTGATGAGAGGCAGCCGTAATTTGTATTTTCGTTCCGGCTGCCTCTCAGCAAGGGTTAACGTTCCGACCCCACACGTGCACCAGCGGCAGCACGGATCCGGCGGCACCCTTCACCCGCCAGCAGGGGCGGTCTTGGGCACCACGCATCCTATTCATTTGCGTGGGGCCCCCGACGTCTAAGGGGGCCCCCACGCTCCGCTGTTGTGCCCAAGACCGCCCGCCCTCCTAATACATCCCACCCAGCCACATAAGAGTAAAATAAAAAAGCTTTCTTACCTGTCCTGCGGCTGCCCTCCGGTCCGGCGCTCCACTCTGTTCCCTGGCCGGCGTGCACTATGACCTGACGCTGCGCAGCGTCAGGTCATAGTGCGCGCCAGCCAGGGAAGAGAGTGGAGCGCCGAACCGGAGGGCAGCCGCAGGACAGGTAAGAAAGCTTTTTTATTTTACTCTTATGTGGCTGGGTGGGATGATCTGAGGTCTGATGGCGGCACAATAAGCTGATCTGAGGTCTGATGGGGGCACATTACCCTGATCTGAGGTCTCATGGGGGCACATTACGCTGATCTGAGGTCTCATGGGGGCACAGTGGGATGATCTGAGGTCTGATGGGGGCACAATACGCTGATCTGAGCTCTGATGGGGGTACATTAAGCTGATCTGAGGTCTGATGGGGGCACATTTTGCTGATCTGAGGTCTGATGGGGGCACAATACGCTGATCTGGGGTCTGATGGCGGAACAATACGCTGATCTGAGGTTTGATGGGGGCCCCATGAGCAGCTCTGAGGTCTGATGGGGCACAATATGCTGCTCTGAGGTCTGATGGGGGCACAATACGCTGCTCTGAGGTCTGATGGGGGCACATTACGCTGGTCTGAGGTCTCATGGGGGCACATTCTGCTGATCTGAGGTCTCATGGGGGCACATTACGCTGATCTGAGGTCTCATGGGGGCACATTACCCTGATCTGAGGTCTCATGGGGGCACATTACGCTGATCTGAGGTCTCATGGGGGCGCATTACGCTGATCTGAGGTCTCATGGGGGCACATTACGCTGATCTGAGGTCTCATGGGGGCACATTACGCTGATCTGAAATCTTATGGGGGCACATTACGCTGATCTGAGGTCTCATGGGGGCACATTACGCTGATCTGAGGTCTCATGGGGGCACATTACGCTGATCTGAGGTCTCATGGGGGCACAGTGGGATGATCTGAGGTCTGATGGGGGCACAATACGCTGATCTGAGGTCTGATGGGGGCACATTCTGATGATCTGAGGTCTGATGGGGCAAGTTCTGATGATCTGAGGTCTGATGGGGGCACAATGTGTTGATCTGAGGATTATTATCCCTGTACGGTGACATCACTGTGTTTATTATCCCTGTACGGTGACATCACTGTGTTTATTATCCCTGTACAGTGACATCGCTGTGTGTATTATCCCTGTACTGTGACATCACTGTGTTTATTATCTCTGTACTGTGACATCACTGTGTTTATTATCTCTTAACGGTGACATCTCTGTGTTTATTATCCCTGTACAGTGACATCGCTGTGTGTATTATCCCTGTACTGTGACATCACTGTGTTTATTATCTCTGTACTGTGACATCATTGTGTTTGTTATCCCTGTATGGTGACATCACTGTGTTTATTATCCCTGTACAGTGACATCGCTGTGTGTATTATCCCAGTGCAGGAAGAGGTAAGTGCTCTGTGTTTGTGTGTTTGTTTTCTATTTTTCAGGGTCGTGAATGCAGAGGACTACGTCGGATTCGGTGGACTACGTCGGAACAGCTTTTTTTTTTTTTTTAATAAAATGGTCAAACAGGGGTCTGGGGGAGTGTTTATTTCAATAAAATGTTTTATACTTGTGTGTGTGTATTTTTTTTTTACAATACTACAGTTTTAGTAATCACGGCTATCTACTGACGGCCCTGATTACTAATACCGGGCTTAGTGCTTGCCGGTATGGCAGGCCAGCACTAACCCCAACATCTATTACCTCGGCACCCACCGCCACCAGGGGTGCCGGGAAGAGCCGGGTACCCGCAGGACCGGACCTTCGAAATTGAGGGTCTGGCTCTGGGGCGGCTGCAGACTGGTACCATTAGGCTGGGAAGGGCCAATAACCGTGTCCCTTCCCACCCTGGTAGTGCCAGGCTGCCGCTGCTGGTTGTATCTGGCTGGCGAAGGAAAAAAGGGGGGGGACCCCACGCCATTTTTTTTTAATTATTTAATTATTTTTGTAAAAAAATGGAGTGGGGTCCCCCCCTTTTTTCCTTTGCCAGCCAGATACAACCAGCAGCGGCAGCCTGGCACTACCAGGGTGGGAAGGGACACGGTTATTGGCCCTTCCCAGCCTAATGGTACCAGCCTGCAGCCGCCCCAGAGCCAGACCCTCAATTTAGAAGGTCCGGTCCTGCAGGTACCCGGCTCTTCCCGGCACCCCTGGTGGCGGTGGGTGCCGAGGTAATAGATGTTGGGGTTAGTGCTGGCCTGCCATACCGGCAAGCACTAAGCCCAGTATTAGTAATCAGGGCCGTCTGTAGATAGCCGTAATTACTAAAACTGTAGTATTGTAAAAAAAATACACACACACAAGTATAAAACATTTTATTGAAATAAACACTCCCCCAGACCCCTGTTTGACCATTTTATTAAAAAAAAAAAAAAAGCTGGTCCGACGTAGTCCTCTGCATTCACGACCCTGAAAAATAGAAAACAAACACACAAACACAGACCACTTACCTCTTCCTGCAGTGGGATAATACACACAGCGATGTCACTGTACAGGGATAATAAACACAGTGATGTCACCGTACAGAGATAATAAACACAGTGATGTCACCATACAGGGATAATAAACACAGTGATGTCACCGTACAGGGATAATAAACACAGTGATGTCACTGTACAGAGATAATAAACACAGTGATGTCACTGTACAGGGATAATAAACACAGTGATGTCACTGTACAGAGATAATAAACACAGTGATGTCACTGTACAGAGATAATAAACACAGTGATGTCACTGTACAGGGATAATAAACACAGTGATGTCACCGTACAGGGATAATAAACACAGTGATGTCACCGTACAGGGATAATAATCCTCAGATCAACACATTGTGCCCCCATCAGACCTCAGATCAGCGTCTTGTACCCCCATCAGACCTCAGATCAGCGTCTTGTGCCCCCATCAGACCTCAGATCAACACAATGTGCCCCCATCAGACCTCAGATCAACACAATGTGCCCCCATGTGCCCCCATCAGACCTCAGATCAACACAATGTGCCCCCCTCAGACCTCAGGTCAACGTCTTGTGCCCCCCTCAGACCAGGGTTGTGCCCCCCTCAGACCAGCGTCTTGTGGCTCCCCTCAGACCTCAGATCAGCCCACCCAGCCACTTAAAAAAAAGCATACTTACCTGTTCTGGCTGCCGCTGTCCTCAGGCTCCCTGCTCCACTGCCTTGCCTGCCGGCGCACACTATGACCAGACGTCAGGTCATAGTGCGCGCCGGCAGGGAAGACAGTGATAAAGAAGGGACAGAGAAAAATAAAACAGGAGACACAGAGGCAAACAGAAGAATCATATATGACAAGTGTGTGTGTGAATAACAGATAGGAGAGTGATATATGATAAGTGTGGAAAAAACACATTCTTTCATTGTTTAACAGTGAGTTAATTGTTAATCGTTTGACAGTATTTTATTGTTAAAAAAGTCTTTGATGTGTGTGTGTGTGTGTGTGGGGGTGTCATTGGGGAGGGGGCGTGTCATCAGAGGGCATGTCATCAGAGGGCGTGTCATCAAAGGGCATGTCATCAGAGGGCGTGTCATCAGGGGCGTGACGCGTCATGGGGGGGGGGGCCCCCGGACATAACTTCGCTTAGGGCCCCAGAAATGCCAAGACCGCCCCTGCCCGCCAGATCCGTGCTGCGGTTAGTGTGGAAGTACCCTTAGGCCAGAGAGGCAACACCACAGGACAGGGCAGCAGGGCTCCTCCAGGCTCCTATGCCCCTCTCTACCACCTGTTTTATGCCCGTCCTGCCAGGGCTGCATCTCAGTCACTGATGTCACTAAGCCAATGAACTGAGCGCAGCCCTGGCATGATGGATTGTGCCTTGCTGTCAGCGTCCTCTACTTTGGCTGCACAGCCCCCCAGAGTGCCGCACAAGTCAGGCTGCACGGCGCTCGGGTCACATATGGCCCACCCCACCAATCCCCTCTCATCCCCCTACCGAGCCAGTCACTTACCATGCGTGGAGGTCTCGTCTAGCGAGTCTCTCTGGACAGGATCCAGTGAACAATACTGTTCCCGCACTCCACTTCCGGTTCTTGCCTGTGATGCAGGGGGCAGCAATACCCACATGACCCGCTCCTTTCAGATCCTGGGTGGAGGGGGGGACAATAGTGCTGCCTGCATGGCCCGGCTGATGGTAAGCCGGGACATGCAGGCAGCCGTCCGGGACAGCAGTGAAAACCGGGACTGTCCCACTGGATCCGGTATGGTTGGGATCTATAAACTTGATGGTTGGAAAGTGGCATATGGTGGGAAGCCGACAGCCTAGGGAGGGTGCACAGGGACTGGTGGTGACACCCTCCCCCTCCTTGTTCTGGGTCAGGTTCTGGGTCGGGTTATGTTTGTCTCCCCTTCCTCAGTATTCTGTGCCTCCTGGCAATGCTTTCAAGGGTTAATGGACGGGTGCCTCCCTCCCTTCCGCTCCTTGCCCCTCCTTCAGTTCGGTGCTATGTGGGAGGGTCCGCCTACAGGGCATATATGCCCCTTTCTTCCCCAGGCCCTTCCTCTCAGCACGTGGAAAAAACCTGGTCACGTACCTGGTCCGCTCTGTACGCTGAGATGTCCACAGCAGACGCAGCCCTTCAGGAGGCCCTCTTGGTGAGATACAATGTGGATGGCGAGGGCTGGCTTCGTTCTCTCCTGGCCAGCCTCGCCTCTCCAATTCCTCCCTCCATCCCTCCTCTTGCCTTTGCAAGGCACGCATGGCCCTGCTATAGCCCCTCCCCTTCCTTCCCTTGTGCTTCCTGCCACAAACCTGCAGCAGACCATGTGGCAGCCGATCACTTACTCTGCAATGGGCGTGCAGGAAAGCTCCTCAACCCCTGACCAGCCCTGTAGACCTCCCCCCACCTTCCCGGTCTCATACTGCTGTATCCCCAGTAGAGAAGCCTACAGTGGTTCACCCTGTTGCACCTGTGGCTGAACCCCCCCCCACCCCAAGCAGGTCCAAGTGCTTTGCAGTCAGAGGCTCTGCAGATTCTTTTCCTCCCCCTCCCCCCACTTCTGGCTCACGCAGATGCCGTTCAGCTTCCTCCTCACAGGAGTTCAGGAGGCGTGCCAGTCATAGTTCAAGCAGGCGCCAGTCCCATCACTAGTCGAGATTCCGGGAGAAGTCGGAGCTCCACATCCTCCAGGTGGCGCTCACCATCATCTTCGGATGGGTCGTCAGGTGTATCAGAGGAGTCCGGTCTCTCCAAATGCAAGAGGCTGATGCCTAGTCATTCATCCAGGGCCCTCAGCCTGCTTTCTGCCATGACGCCTTGAGATACTGATCTGGTCTTGGTTCCTCCTGTGACCCCTCCTCCATCTACTTCTGGGGAGTACCAATATACCGGGGCTTGTGGTACAGGTGGTGGTGGTCCGGAAGTGGTGGCAGTCCTGTGGGCAGTGTTGGATAAATTGCAACTAGTCCCCAGTCCATCTCCAGCTCCTGGTGGTTCGTCTAAGCCCCTCCCCCCCCGGTGTTGGTGGGCGCCCATAAGGACTCCTTTTTCTGTGGGGTCAGTCCTTTGGGTGCTCATTTGGAGCCGTAAAAGGCAAAATTTGGGAGAATCAATATGTAGATATATGGTCCTTCAGCACACCGTTGACAAGGAACAACGTCTTTTGGATAAGCCCTATGAGCGTAGGCCAATGTAGCTAAAACTATAAATAGCTGGCTCCAAGCATTCTCTATTTTGGGTTGCATTATGGGTCAGTGTCACCCAGAGCATTGTTACGAGCTATACGTCTATCACAACACCATTTACAGTGCTTACAAAGCCCATGGCGGCAGCGCATGGTGGCGATATGATGAGGACTTCTGGCAATGCTTATCCTTGCAGCCGGACATCGGGTGGGGGGATAAAGGCCTCCGATGTTTGGCTATGTTTGATGATGACGCAGAAACAGCCTCCCTTTCCTGGGGTGGCCACTGGTTCTGGAGCATCTTCGGCCCAGGGATCAGTGGCCGTTAGGCACCCATGGGCGTGCTGGCTATTTAATGAGGGATACTGCAAGTTTGCAGCCCTCTGCAAATTCCCTGGGTAGAATTAAGGAAGTCGCCCTGGGTAGAATTAAGGGTTTGTTTTCAACTATCCCACCTTTGAGTTTCCTCATTAGGAACTGTCCCCACAAAAGAGCCTTGGAAATTCAGGTTGATTCACCACCTTTCCCACCCTAAAGGTAAGTCAGTGAATGAAGCCATTTCCCTGGAGGACACGTTGGTTTCGTATGTCTCTTTTGATCGTGCTGTTTTGCTGGTCAGGGAGGTGGGCCGGCCTGCTGTGCTGTTTGATCTCCAGTTGTCCCATGGTCTGCAAGTTGGCATTTGAGGCTGCATTGTTTTCTGCCGGTTTTAGTATAGCCTTCTTCGGTGCCCTATGAATCAGTGAGTTGTTACTGCCCTCTAGCCGTCGCCCAAGTGGCCTTTTATGCCAGGATGTGGAACTGGCCAATGGTTCACTTAAGATTCGCATATGGACCAGTATGGTGAGGGAACGTGGATGCCCCTTTGCCTAGTTCCAGGCGTGACATGCCGAATTCGCTTAATCTCAGAATATAGTATATTGCACATGTCCGGGAACTATTTCTTTTCCCATCAGGATGGTACCTCCCTGACAAAGTTCCAGTTCACCTCTGTTTTCCGCTCCTGTCTTACATGCATGGAGGTCATTCCGAGTGAATTCGGCACTCATTGGTTCTGTATTGGGGCCGCCATGGAAGCAGCTACAGCAGGTTTGCCGGAGGCAGACATTATGCGTATTGACAGATGGCGGTCAGCATGCTTTTTCTGCTATATTAGTCCGGATCTCTTAATATAAAATATCAAGATACTGTAACGGGGAGCCGGCGGCGCGCTTCCCCTCTGCCGTGCCGCCGGTCTCCCAGGAGTGCGCCGGAGCGAGGACGCAGGATGCGTCCTCGTCTCCATGACGACACTCACAGGAGAGGGTCCGGCACGCGCACTAATACAGCGCGTCCGGCGTCCTCCCCGCCCCCCTAGTAAACGAGCAGGCGGGGACATCTAAACGCTGGTCTGGGCAACCAGCGCTCAGAACATTTATTATATACCTGGTTTTGGGTCATGTGTCGCTGGCCACGCCACATGACCAAATTTGGTGCATATTTGAGCGCTGGTCACGTTTGGCCAGCGCTCGGTATGCAAATGAGGTCATGTGACGCTGGCCCCGTCACATGACCCAGTGGAGGGCTATTTAAAGCCACTAGTTGTCCTCCCTAATCGCCTGTGATTAGCGTTACTACTTTGATCAGTGCTTGTGCGACCTTGTGTTTGATTGCTGTTTGACCCTGACCTTGGACTTGGACCTCTCTTTGCTTCACCCCCGGTATTGACGTTATCTCCTGTGTATGACCCGGCTTGCTGACTATTCTGATATTGTGTTTGTTTTGTCTGTGTTTGTCTCTCCAATTGTTCCCTGTTCCTCCCTGTGCACTTATACAGAGCAGGGACCGTCACCGTGGTTGTCCGCGGCCGCCTAGGGCCGACTGAGGCAAGCAGGCAGGGAGAGAACGGGGGGGGGGGGGTATTCAGTACAGGGCGCACCTTCCCTTGTCTCCCCCGTGACAGAATCACAGGCCATACTAAATGGAGCCGTTGCGAGTTCTCACGGATCATATAGGTGACATGGCTCAGATGATCCAGGATCTGGCCGAGAGAATCCAACACCAGGAGCAGCTGCAAACTGCACCCGCAGCTGCTCCCTCCATTATTGAACCCCATATAAGGTTGCCCGATCGGTTTGTGGGTAACCGAAAAACTTTCCGTTCTTTCCAGGAAAGTTGTAAATTATATTTTCGTTTACGCCCACACTCCTCGGGTTCTGAGCAGCAGCGGGTAGGAATTATTATTTCCTTGCTGCAAGGGGATCCGCAGGAGTGGGCTTTCTCATTGCCATCTGACTCCCCATGTCTGTTGTCTGTGGAGGCCTTTTTCCAGGCCTTAGGTCTTTTGTATGAAGAACCAGACTGGGCCACTGTAGCAGAAACTCAGCTCAGGAACATTCAGCAGGGAAACCGCCCAGTAGAGGATTACTGTGCAGAGTTCAGGAAGTGGTGTGTTTCCTCTGGGTGGAATGACCCAGCTTTGAGAAGCCAGTTTAGGGTGGGGCTGTCAGACCAACTCAAGGATCTTCTTGTTAGTTATCCTACTCCTGACTCCCTAGAGACGAGCATGACTTTAGCTATTAAGCTGGATCGACGGGTGAGAGAAAGACAGAGGGAACGATCTAGTACTCCTCAAGCTGTCGTCCTGCCTGAGTTTCCTCCTCTGAGTCCACCTCCTGCCAAGGTCCCGGAGTCCATGCAGTTAGGAGGTATCCTGAAAAACCAAAGACGTTTAAAGGGAGCCTGCTTCTACTGCGGTGAGGTGAACCACTGGCTCCAGCAGTGTCCAAAACTTCCGCCCTCTAGGAGATCTCTGGTGGGAAGTAAGGTAACCCCAGCAGTGGTAAGGAGAAAGATTTTAGTACCCATCTCCATATGATCAATTCAGGGGTTCTGGAAAGGCTTTTGTTGACTCTGGTTCTGCTGCTAATTTTATTAATTTTGATTTTGTACAGTCTGTGGGTTTACCGATGGTCCCTTTAAGGGAGGGTATTCAAATTATCGCCCTCGACTCCACCCCCCTAAATAATGGGAGGATCGAGTTCTGTACTCCTAGTGTGACCCTGACGGTTGGGATTTCGCATTCCGAAAAGTGTGTTTTTTGGGTCTTAAAGAATTTACCTGCTGACCTAGTTCTTGGTTTACCTTGGTTGCAGGACCACAATCCTGTAATCAATTGGTCAACAGGTGAATTGGAAAAATGGGGGCTGAATTGTGACAAGTGTTGCAAATCTGTATTGCAGTTGGGAGGTACTACTGAGTCTCTTTTCTTACCTGAGTACATCAACGATTTTTCGGACGTTTTCTCCATGTCCGAGACTGAGTTCCTCCCTCCTCACCGGCAATATGATTGTGCCATCGATATTATTGAGGGGTCCAGATATCCCAAGGGCCGTATCTATAATCTCTCTACTCCAGAGCGTCAGTCTATGAGGGATTATCTCAAAGAGAGTCTGGCCAAGGGTCACATCCGGCCTTCTGTTTCTCCCATGGGGGCAGGATTTTTCTTTGTCGGAAAAAAGGATGGAGGGTTGAGGCCCTGTATTGATTACAGGGAACTCAATAAAATTACTGTTAAAAACAGGTACCCGCTGCCCCTTATTCCTGATTTGTTGAATCAGGTTCAGGGTGCTTGTTGGTTTACTAAGCTAGATCTGAAGGGGGCATACAACCTGATCAGAATCCGTGAGGGTGATGAATGGAAAACTGCCTTTAATACCCCGGAGGGTCATTATGAGTACCTAGTAATGCCCTTCAGGTTAAGTAATGCTCCTGCGGTGTTCCAAAATTTTGTCAATGACATTTTTAGACCATTTATTGGAAAATTTGTAATTGTCTATATTGATGACATCTTGATTTTTTCTACAGACTGGGAGAGTCACGTATCCCACACCAGGCAAGTGCTGGAGGTGTTGCGTGAGAACAAGTTGTTTGTCAAAGGGGAGAAGTGTATCTTTGGTGTTCAGGAAGTGACCTTTTTGGGATACATTCTCACCCCTTTTTCCTTCAAAATGGACCTGGGTAAGGTACAGGCCATTGTAGATTGGGTGCGACCTTCCTCTCTGAAGGCGCTCCAGCGATTTCTGGGTTTTACTAATTTCTATCGGAAATTTATCAAAAATTTTTCTGTTATAGCCAAACCCATTACGGATTTGACGCGCAAGGGAGCTGATTTAGTCAACTGGTCCCCTGCAGCTATTGAAGCTTTTGAAAAGCTAAAGCGGTTTTTTGTTGATGCTCCTGTGCTGATCCAGCCTGATCAAAATAAGCCGTTTGTAGTTGAGGTGGATGCATCTGAAGATGGTGTGGGGGCTGTACTGTCCCAGGGGTCTTCCACCTTAACTAATCTCAAGCCATGCGCCTTCTTCTCCCGCAAGTTCTCTCCTGCCGAGAGAAACTATGACATTGGTAATAGGGAGTTACTAGCAATCAAGTGGGCATTTGAGGAATGGCGTCATTTTTTAGAAGGGGCATTACACCGCATTACGGTCCTCACGGATCATAAGAATTTGATGTTTCTGGAATCTGCTAAGCGATTGAATCCCAGACAGGCGAGGTGGGCTTTGTTCTTTACTCGTTTTGACTTTTGTGTTACCTTCAGGCCCGGAAGCAAGAACATTAAGGCCGATGCCTTATCCCGAAGTTTCCAGGCGTATCAGCCTCCTGACGTCCCTCCTGAGCCCATCCTGCCAGCTGACATCATCGTAGCCGCTACCTCATCTGATCTCGCTTCTGAAATCTCGGCAGGACAATATCTTGCTCCCACTGGTACTCCCAATGACAAGTTATTTGTGCCAGCTCATTTGCGGTTGCGACTGCTGGGTGAGTGCCATAGCTCTGTTTTATGTGGACATCCTGGTATCAATGCCACCAAGGAGTTGGTCTCTAGGCAGTATTGGTGGTCGTCAATCTCCAGAGATGTTCAGGCTTTTGTAACTGCGTGCAATACTTGTGCCAGGTCCAAGAATCCCAAGACTCGGCCTATGGGTGAGTTGCGTCCATTACCCATACCTGGTAGACCTTGGTCACATCTGTCCATGGACTTCATCACGGATTTGCCATGCTCTGAGGGTAAAACCGTGATTCTTGTAGTGGTGGACAGATTCAGCAAGATGTGTCACTTTATTCCTTTGTGTAAATTACCCTCTGCAAAGGTTTTGGCTTCCGTATTTATGGACCACATAGTTAAACTACACGGTGTTCCTGAGAATATTGTTTCTGACAGGGGGGTGCAGTTTGTGTCTAAATTCTGGAGGGCCTTCTGTAAGAAGATTGATATTTCCTTATCCTTTTCGTCAGCCTTTCATCCAGAGACCAATGGTCAGACTGAACGTCTGAATCAGTCCGTTGAGCAATATCTCAGATGTTATGTTGCTGATAACCAGCATGTGTGGGCCAGATTCCTGTCTCTGGCCGAGTTCGCGATTAATAACCGTGTAAATTCGTCTTCTGGGGTATCGCCGTTTTTCTGCAACATGGGGTTTCATCCGCGCTTTGGCTCCTTTTCTCCAGCTGTTTCGGCGGTCCCAGAGGCCAATGCTCTCTCTCAGGAACTGTGCACAGTTTGGGCACAGGTTCAGTCGAACCTGGAAAGAGCCCAAAGGATTTAAAAAACTAAGGCCGATAAGAAACGTTCTAAGGGTGTGAATTTCAAGGTGGGGGACATGGTATGGTTGTCAACTAAAAATCTACGTATGAAAGTACCATCCTATAAGTTTGCGCCTCGCTTCATTGGTCCATACAGGATCACCAAGGTGATCAATCCGGTGTTTACCTGACTCCTTTCGTGTTCACAATGTTTTTCATATGTCTTTGCTTAAGCGTTATGTTGCTCCCGCTGGTCCAGAGGAACTGCCCCCACCTCCGGTCGAGGTGGAGGGACAAGTGGAGCACGAGATTCATAGAATCATTGACGTTAGGAAAGTCCGGAATTCCTTCCAGTACCTTGTACACTGGAGGGGATTTGGGCCTGAGGACAGATCTTGGGTACCGCTGAGCAGGATGCATGCAGACGCACTTGTTAGGAGTTTTCATCGACAGCATCCTGAAAAGCCGTTTCCTCCAGCTAAGGGTCCGGTGGCCCCTCGTGAAGGGGGGGGTACTGTAACGGGGAGCCGGCGGCGCGCTTCCCCTCTGCCGTGCCGCCGGTCTCCCAGGAGTGCACCGGAGCGAGGACGCAGGATGCGTCCTCGTCTCCATGACGACACTCACAGGAGAGGGTCCGGCACGCGCACTGATACAGCGCGTCCGGCGTCCTCCCCGCCCCCCTAGTAAACGAGCAGGCAGGGACATCTAAACGCTGGTCTGGGCAACCAGCGCTCAGAACATTTATTATATACCTGGTTTTGGGTCATGTGGCGTGGCCACGCCACATGACCAAATTTGGTGCATATTTGAGCGCTGGTCACGTTTGGCCAGCGCTCGGTATGCAAATGAGGTCATGTGACGCTGGCCGGTATTGACGTTATCTCCTGTGTATGACCCGGCTTGCTGACTATTCTGATATTGTGTTTGTTTTGTCTGTGTTTGTCTCTCCAATTGTTCCCTGTTCCTCCCTGTGCACTTATACAGAGCAGGGACCGTCACCGTGGTTGTCCGCGGCCGCCTAGGGCCGACTGAGGCAAGCAGGCAGGGAGAGAACGGGGGGGGGGTATTCAGTACAGGGCGCACCTTCCCTTGTCTCCCCCGTGACAGATACTGTATATATAGGAAAACATTCCCCCATTTTGCTTTGGTAGTGAGGGTCAAAAAGCATGGCTATTCAGTAATCGACAGCCCTATCACTGCATATGCAAGTGAGTGTACAGGTTGCAATTCTGGCAAGCATGGCCAAGAAGCCAATTTTATCCACCTCCGCCTCCCACTGGCTCTCACAGACCTGTCAGTTTTTCTTTAAGATGCCCTCCTACTCTGCACTCATTATCTGTATTAATTGCACCTGTTTGAACGCATTACCTGTATAAAAGACAACTGTCCGCACACTCAGACAATCACACTCCAACCTCTCTACCGTGGCCAAGATTAAAGAGCTGTCTAAGGACACCAGGGTCAAAATTGTAGACCTGCACAAGCCTGTGATAGGTTACAGGACAATAGGCAAGCAGCTTGGTGAGAAGGCACAATTATTAGAAAATGGAAGAAATACAAGATCACTGTCAATCTTCCTTGGTCTGGTTCTCAATGCAAGATTTTGCCTCATGGGGTAAGGATAATTCTGAAAAAGGTCAGGAATCAGCTGAGAACTGCAAAGGAGGACCTGGGCAATGACCTGAAGAGAGCTGGGACCACAGTCTCAAAGATTACTATTAGTAACACACTCATGGATTAAAATCCTTCAGGGCACGCAAGGTCCCCCTGCTCATGCCAACACATGTCCAGGCCCATTTGAAGTTTGCCAGCGACCATCTGGATGATCCAGAGGAGGCAAGGGAGAAAGTCATGTGGTCAGATTAGACCAAAATAGAACTTTTTGGTATCAACTCCACTCGCTGTGTTTGGAAGAAGAAGAAAAAGGTGCAACCCCAAGAACACCGTCCCAACCGTGAAGCATGGGGGTGGAAACATCATACTTTGGTGGTGCTTTTCTGCAAAGTGGACAGGACAACTGCACAGTATTGAAGGGAGGGTGGATAGGGTCATGTATCACACAATGCTCTTACATGTATCTTACATCTTACATGTATCTCAGTAAGAGCATTAAAGATGGGTTGTTGCTGGGTCGTCCAGCATGACAATGACCCGGAAAACACAGCCACAACTAAGGAGTAGCTCTGTAAGAAGCATTTCAAGGTCCTGGCCTAGCCAGTTTCCAGACCTAAACCCAATCGAAAATCTTTGGAGGGAGCTGAAACTTAATGTAGCCCAACAACAGCCCTGAAACCTGAAAGATCTCGAGAAGATCTGTATGGAGGAGTGGGTCAGAATCTCAGCTGTAGTGTGTTCAAATGCGTTCAAGAACTACAGGAAACATATGACCTCTGCAATTGCAAACAAAGTTTTCTGTACCAAATATCAAGTTTTTTTATGTTTTTCTATTGAATAAAATACTTATTTCATGCAATAAAATGCATATTAATTATTTAAAAATCATACAATGTGATTTTCTGGACTTTTTTTTAGATTCCGTCTCTCACAGTTGAAGTGTACCTTTGATAAAAATTACAGACCTCTCCATTCTTTGTAGGTGGGAAAACTTGCAAAATCGCCAGTGTATCAAATACGGCTTAATTATATTGAACCCCACAAACAAAAGGATTCATGTGCACATGGGAAAACAAAATGAAAGTATTTGCTTGCAGGTAGCTGTTTTTGAGATGTACCTGCACTTCTGGTGTCAGGCACAGCCATCCACAGATCCAGTCTCCAATCTCCCTGTTCTGTCAGATGCCCTGCTTCTTTACACACAATTCATCTTTGGAATCCTAACCCTTCTTCTTCCTCCCTACTGCTTTTTTTCCCGCCAATATGTGTACTAAAATGGCGCTATGTGCAGTTTTAGTGGATTCATCCTAAACAAACCAAGAAAAATAGCCATCCGAAAAATAGCTTGGTTCAGTCCAAACTGGCTCACTTATACAGGGGGAATGTAGGTTGCTCTGATGGTGGATGAAATGAAGGCAGATGGAGGCAAGGCTCAATTGCAGCAACCAACAAGAACTTTATTACAGTAGCTCACTTCACAGTAGGCCATGGATACTTGAATGTTGTGTAACACGTTCACAGTCTAATAGACTTTATGGCTACATGGGGTAGCTGTCTCTACCATATGGTAACCTTATTAATTATGTACAGTCCTGACTGATAAAGGTCTTTTGCATCCTCAGATCCCTCAACTTTGGGATCTCATATACCATAGCTCCAACTTAACCCACTGGACCTGATGTACAGGCCAGCACTGTACAACCATATATAACCCTTTGGCTCTTTGTTAAATACTTTCTTAAAAGTTGATCCTAGCACCTCATCTGGCTCTCTGTCATTTTTGGTCATTAGACCAAAAATCGCCTAGTCAACTGCTGTGAAAAATCTGCTTTTCTGTTTACTCTGGGTCTAGGTCTCTTGTCTCAGGTCTTCATCAGGGTTTCATTCATCAGCCCCCTGTCATGGCTATCCCTGGTGTCCAAAGCCATAACAGTCTTGCATCTGCAACTGTACTACAGCGTTCACACAGCCACAGTGTCCATCTTGCGTTCCTCAGTTGGGGACCTTTCCTCTGCCTGTTAATTGGCTCTAGATCAACATCTGCATCAACTCTCTGCTGCAGCAGCTATCACAGCAGGGCCTTCTCGGAACTCATCCCCAGCAGGGAGAGCCACCTTCTTACTTGGGTATATGCACAACTGTCTCTATTTCTTATATACAGCTCCTTCCTTCACCTGACATCAGCACTGATACGTGAATTTTACTCATCACTCTCCCTGTGAAGAGAGCAGCGTACAGTCCTTTTGTGGTGTAAAAATGACAGGATCTCACCACTGTTATCTGTTATCTTTAATTTTCATCCGGGCATGGAAGCTGATGGACTGCTTGTGGATAAAGGCATCGAGTAAGCTGCCATGTCTTTGGCTACTGTGACAGGTCCCTTTCGGTAAGTTTTTTTGGGCAGTTTTGACCCTCCATGGCATCCGTCTGATATTCTCCTAATTTACTGACCATGTCTGACCATATTAAACTACCAATTGTCTTAACGAGAGTCCAATTTTCTAATAGGCATAAAAATGCCCATGCCTATAAGCAAGCCTAAGGTTATGGTTGCCTTTAGAGATGAGCAAATTTTTCAAACATTTGATTCAGACTGTTCTCCAAATTTCCCAGAAAGATTCAATTTGATCTGAATATATTTGTGATAAATTGCATTAAAAAACAGCCATTTCCCGGCTGCAGAGAGCCTGTACATTGGTGTAGAAAACTGTGCATTGCAGAAGCATGCATAGATAGTCCGCTGAGGTAGTGAAACAGTACTGTGAGTTTATATGACATGTTGATGACAGGCGTCACTCATAGAATCACAATAGACTTCACACTTCACTTATTTGGTCATTTACGGGGCCAAACTTGGCCAAATAACTCAGTGTGAACTCAGCCTTACAGGTCAATGTTAGCACCAGGTATGAAGAACTGTGCAGTGGCCCAAGATTCTACTACAGAGTGAAAGAGCACACTCCTTTTACAACATCATCGGCTGATTCAACAAAGATTTCTACAGAATCTATTCTGTTACACACTGATACAAGTAGTGTCCCCTGACAGAGTGGAGAGAGTGTCAATAGTAAGTTTGTGTTGACGTCACTGTTTATAGAGATGACACGTGATTGGAAAGTTTGCATGTCTTTTGTGTTTTGTACCTACTCCTGTTTTTGGCTTCCAATTCATGAGTGTATCCCAATCCAAAATAGGGACCATGTGATACGGCTTCTCCAAAGACAGGATCCGTTGTGTTTCTCATTTTTTCGTCCTTCTGACAGATGAGAAGAAGGGTAAAATAAATGGTAATGTCAACAAGGACAAACAGGGACAATAGTGGCCCCGTCATAGAGTGGGGAGGGTGGACACCCCTATGAGTAATCTACACAGTGGCCCAGTTACATTATGGGGAGGTTGGCAAGAGCATGAGGAGTCAACACAGTGGCCCAAAAACACAGAACAGGTGCAGATCTTTCCATTACACCTTATCTCTAAGAAGGCTTCACCAGTGATTTTGGCTCACAAAAATTATGGAAATAACTGACCAAATAACTGAAATATGAACTCACGCTAAAGTGTGTAGTATCATGCTGTTATTTCACAACTCCACAACTACAACACCCTAAAATTGTGTAGATAAGTGTTCTGCTACAGCGAACGGCAGCCTTGGTGGTGAACTCTTTCCAGGTTATCTGTTCTCAGCCTTTATTGTACGATCACCTGTAGTGCTAGGAGCATGCTTTCTTCACCTGTGCAGCATGTCAGACCACACTTTTATCCCAGAAGCACGGATGGATGGAAGTACTTATATAAACTAAATACACCCCAAAACTGGTTGTATCAGACCACATGTTCACCCCAGAATCAAGGATGAATGGAAGTACTTATATATAAAATAAAAATACACCAAAACTGTTTGTATCCGGACACAATTTCACCCCAGAATCAAGGAGGAATGGATGTACAGTGATCCCTCAAGATACAATGGCCTCAGGATACAATATTTTCAAAATACAATGGTCTTTTCTGACCCATCGTAAGTTGAAACCAGACTCAACATACAATGTCTCAGACTCAGATCCAACCAATCCAGACCACTTCTCTGGTAAAATATCTGTATTAGTCGGTAGTTATCAGCTATTCCTGTTATATGTAAGAACTTGTCTTATCTGTTTTAGTTATCTGCTTATTTTTGTTATATCTTCATTTTCTCTTATCTCGGATGACATTTTGGGGTTTAGGAACCGATTACTCAACTTACAATGGCTTCAACATACAATGGTCGTCCTGGAACCAATTAATACTGTATCTTGAAGGACCATTGTACTTATATATCAACTAAATACACCCCAAATCTGTTTGTATCAGATCACAGTTTCACCCTAGAATCAAGGAGGAATGGATCTACTTATATATCAACTAAATACCCCACAAAACTGGTTGTATCAATCCGCGGTTTCACCTCAATAAAAGAAGCAAGGATTATTAGAATTACTGATGTATCAAAGAATGCAAATAACCTAAAATCAGTAATATTAGAGCACTTTGGCTCCTCTTACCCAGACTTCACACTCTATCGATCCCTGCTCTCTCCCTATAGTGTGGATAATGATAATGCCTCCCTATTAGAGATGAGCGAGCATGCTCGTCCGAGCTTGGTGCTCGTTCGAGTATTAGGGTACTCGTAAGTGCTCACTCGAGGAAATGGCATCTCCCGCATTTTGAATTTTTGGCGCCTATCAGCCAATCACAAGCCAGGAGACTCTGCGGTACACCCAGCATCACATGGGGCCCTTACATGTCGATAGCAGGGGTTGGCTGGCCTGATCAGGTGACCCTGGAATATACTAGTGACTGCCCGCGGTGCTCGGCTCAGTCGCTGCCTGGATGTCGTTAGGGACAGATCTGCTGCATTTCAGGGAGAGTGTTAGGGCCTGGATTTAGTTCTCTGTTAGGCAGGAGTGATCTCAAAAGAACCCAACAGCCCTTCTAAGGGCTACAAGACATTTTTTTTGTCTCCTGGCTGGGCTGGCTGGCACTAGTAGTGCAGCTATCGCCATATATAACAATTTTTTTAAATTGTTTTATCTCAGTGATACAAATCCATTTCATACAGCTGTGTGGAACCATTCTGTGTGTCACAGTTCAGCTGTCCAGTCACCACAAACCACAATCCGTATTTTCTGTCCAGGTGACCCATACTGTACGTCACGTAATTAAAAAAGGTCTTTTGCTCTCATTGATACAGCTACATTAGAAAAATCTCTGTGCGACATTTGTCTGGGTTGCACTTAATATAGCCACAGTCAGCAGGGGCTGAGTTTTCTCTCTGATATATTCTGCACGTCACGTTAAAACAAAAACAAAAAGACAAAAACAAAAATAGTTTTTTGTTGTTTTATCTCAGTGATACAAATCCATTTCATACAGCTGTGTGGAACCATTCTGTGTGTAACAGTTCAGCTGTCCAGTCACCACAAACCACAATCCGTATTTTCTGTCCAGGTGACCCATTCTGTACGTCACGTAATAAACAAAGGTATTTTGCTCTCACTGATACAGCTACATTAGAAAAATCTCTGTGTGACATTTGTCTGGGTTGCACTTAATATAGCCACAGTCAGTAGGGGCTGAGTTTGCTCTCTGATATATTCTGCACGTCACGTTAAAAAAAAACAAAACAAAAAAAAACAATAGTTTTTTTGTTGTTTTATCTCAGTGATACAAATCCATTTCATACAGCTGTGTGGAACCATTCTGTGTGTCACAGTTCAGCTGTCCAGTCACCACAAACCACAATCCGTATTTTCTGTCCAGGTGACCCATACTGTACGTCACGTAATTAAAAAAGGTCTTTTGCTCTCATTGATACAGCTACATTAGAAAAATCTCTGTGCGACATTTGTCTGGGTTGCACTTAATATAGCCACAGTCAGCAGGGGCTGAGTTTGCTCTCTGATATATTCTGCACGTCACGTTAAAAAAAACAAAACAAAAAAAAACAATAGTTTTTTTGTTGTTTTATCTCAGTGATACAAATCCATTTCATACAGCTGTGTGGAACCATTCTGTGTGTCACAGTTCAGCTGTCCAGTCACCACAAACCACAATCCGTATTTTCTGTCCAGGCGACCTATTCAGTACGTCACGTAATAAAAAAAGATCTTTTGCTCTCACTGATACAGCTACATTAGAAAAATCTCTGTGCGACATTTGTCTGGGTTGCACTTAATATAGCCATAGTCAGCAGGGGCTGAGTTTGCTCTCTGATATATTCTGCATGTCACGTTAAAAAAAAAAAAAAACAAAAAAAAAAAAGTTTTTTTGTTGTTTTATCTCAGTGATACAAATCCATTTCATACAGTTGTGTGGAACCATTCTGTGTGTCACAGTTCAACTGTCCAGCCATCACAAATCACAATCCGTATTTTCTGTCCAGGTGACCCATCCTGTACATCACGTAATAAAAAAAGGTCTTTTGCTCTCACTGATACAGCTACATTAGAAAAATATCTGTGCGACATTTGTCTGGGTTGCACTTAAGCAGACCAAGTCTGCCTAATCTAATAGTTTCAGTGTAATTGCTCCATACTGCACAGTACGTTATAATATACGTAATTTTGCTCTAACTTATCCACCTATATATTAACTTGTACAGATTGAACAAGTTTGTGGGTTTCAGTACAGCAGGCCCATTTTCTTTTAATGTAATACACTTATATACAGAAAATGTTGAACCCCAGGGCTAAGGGTCGAGGACAAGGGTGTGGGCATTCAATTACTGCAGGGGGCAGAGGCCGTGGTCCTGGGCAGGGTGAGACAGTACCTGCTGATGAGGGAGCAGGGGAACGCCGCAGAGCTACACTCCCTAGCTTCATGTCTCAACTTACAGGGACACGTGGGAGAGGACTGTTGAAAACACAACAGTGCAAACAGGTGATGTCGTGGATTGCGAACAATGCTTCAAGTAATTTGTCCACCAGTCAGTCTTCCACGCAGTCCACCCACGTTACCCAAGGGAGCACTCCTCTGGCTCCTCCACCTCAATCTCCTTCCCCCCAGTCTGCCCCCAGGGCAAGAAGTCCGAGGGTGGAGCAGACTGAGGAATCGGTGGATGACGAGGCGGAGGCGAGTGTTGCACCAGAACAGGTTGGAAGAGGCAGTGGTGTGGCCAGAGGGAGAAGCAGGGCCAGAGCTGGTGCATCAGCAGCAACTGTTTCACGTAGTGAAGCTCCCGTGGCGAGGCCTAGATGTTCGCAAGTCTGGAGGTTCTTTAAAGAAATTGAGGATGACCGACGGACTGTGGTGTGCAACCTGTGCCACACTAGGATCAGCAGGGGTGCCACCACTACTAGCCTAACCACCAAAAGCATGCACAGGCATATGAGGGCTAAACACCCCACTCAATGGAACCAAGGCCGTTCATCTCCTGCAGGTCCCACCACTGCTCCTTTCCCTGTGCCACTCGCTGCCTCTGCTAGTCAACCTCCTGCCCAGGACCACGGCACGAGCGCCTCCCGCCGGAAAACCACACCTTCGCCTCCACGATCCTCCACAGCGTCCACCAATGTGTCTCTGTGCAGCGTTCAGCTGTCTTTACAGCAGACGCTGGAGCGCAAGAGGAAATACAGTTCCACCCACTCACATGCCCAAGCCCTCAACGTCCACATCTCCAAATTGCTGAGCCTGGAGATGCTGCCCTATAGGCTGGTAGAGACCGAGGCCTTTCGCAACCTCATGGCGGTGGCTGCCCCTCGGTATTCGGTCCCCAGCCGCCACTATTTTTCCCGATGTGCCATCCCAGCCCTACACCAGCACGTGTCACAGTACCTCATCCGTGCCCTGACCAACGTTGTTTCTGAGAAGGTCCACCTAACCACGGACACGTGGACAAGTGCTGCCAGGCAGGGACACTATATATCACTGACGGCACATTGGGTTAACTTGGTGGAGGCTGGGACTGAGTCTGACCCTGGGGCCGCTCATGTACTGCCCACACCGAGGATTGTGGGGCTTACCTCGGTCACGGTCTCTCAGACGTACTATGCCTCCTCCTCCGACCCCTCCTCCTCCACCTCCTCTTCCGAATTACCATCCGTGGGCACGGCGCCTTCAGTCGGTAGCTCTCGGCGCAGCAGCAGTGCCATGGGTAAGCGCCAGCAGGCGGTGCTAAAACTGCTGAGCTTAGGTGACAAAAAGCACACTGCCCAAGAGCTGTTACAGGGCATCATGGCGCAGACTGATGTGTGGCTGGCACCGATGAACCTCAAACCAGGCATGGTTGTGTGTGACAATGGGCATAACCTGGTGGCGGCTCTGCAACTCGGCAGACTGACACATGTGCCATGCCTGGCCCACGTGTTCAATCTCATAGTTCAGCGGTTCCTCAAGGCATACTCCAATCTGTCTGATTTGCTCACCAAGGTGCACCGCATCTGTGTGCATTTCCGCAAGTCGACCACAGATGCTGCCACTCTCAGGGCAGCGCAGCGCCGCCTACAACTGCCCGCTCACCGACTGTTGTGCGACGTGCCCACAAGATGGAATACGACATTAAACATGTTATCCAGAGTTTACCAGCAGCGCAGAGCGATTGTAGACTGCCAGATGTCAACTTCCACCAGAACTGGTAGTCAGGTCAGTCAGATTCCTCAAGTCTACAATGAGGAGTGGACATGGATGTCTGATATCTGCCAGGTGTTGAGCAACTTTGAGGAGTCAACACAGATGGTCAGCGGCGATGCCGCCATTATCAGCCTCACCATCCCGCTGCTTTGCCTGTTGAAAAACTCACTGCTCAGCATGAAGTCGGAAGATTTGCGCTTGTCACAAGAGACGGTGGAGGAAGATACGTCGCTTGATAGCCAGAGCACCCTCCGGTCTGTTTCTCAGTGCGTATCTGTGGAGGGGGATGAGGAGGAAGAGGAGGAGAATGTTGGCGAGACAAAAGAGGGTACCAATGCTCAGTCGTTCTTAACTCTTGAGCGTGTATGGGCTGAAGAGGAGGAGGAGGAAATGGAGAGTCAGGCCAGTGAGGAGAGGGAATTCTTGCGTGTTGGGACTCTGGCACACATGGCAGACTTCATGTTAGGCTGCCTATCCCGTGACCCTAGCGTTAGAAGCATTTTTTCAAACACCGATTACTGGGTCTTCACTCTCCTGGACCCACGGTACAAGCAGAACCTTTCCACTCTCATCCCTGCAGAGGAAAGGAGTATGAATCAATATCAACAGGCCCTGGTGCATAAGCTGAAACAATCCTTCCCATCTGACGCCGCTAGCGGCAGAGGGCGTGGTTCTGTGGGCCAAGTAGTGGGGGAGAGGAGGCGAGCAGGCAGCTTGTCCAGCACTGGCAGGGGAACGCTCTCTAAGGCCTTTGCCAGTTTTATGTCACCCCAGCAAGACACTGTCACCTGTCCCCAGTCTAGGCAGAGTAGGGGTGAGCTTTACAGAAAGATGGTGAGGGAGTACCTAGCTGACCATACCAACGTCCGGACCGATCACTCTTCTCCATACAACTACTGGGTTTCAAAGCTGGACACGTGGCCTGAACTGGCGCTGTACGCCTTGGAGGTGCTGGCCTGCCCTGCTGCTAGCGTGTTGTCAGAGCGGGTATTCAGTGCAGCTGGTGGCATCATCACCGATAAGCGTACACGCCTGTCAACTGACAGCGCTGACAGGCTGACGCTTATTAAAATGAACAAAGCCTGGATTTCAAATCTCCTCCATGGGAAAGCAGCTAAAGATTAACATTACTTATGTATCTGATTCCTCTTCTCTACTCCTCCTACTCCTCCTCCTCCTTGTCGTCTTTGCCTAACGCTGACCCAAAAAACGCCATTTTTTAGAGGTCCAACTGGCACTCTTTTACCACAATTTTTCCGGAGGGCCCCCTACAGGCCCTCTCTCCAAACAATTTTTCCGGAGGTTCACCTACAGGCCCTCTCGCTAAACAATTTTTCCGGAGGTCCACCTACAGGCCCTCTCTCTAAACAATTTTTCCAGAGGTCCACCTACAGGCCCTCTCTCTAAACAATTTTTTCCGGAGGGCCCCCTACAGGCCCTCTCGCCAAACAATTTTTCCGGAGGTCCACCTACAGGCCCTCTCTCTAAACAATTTTTACGGAGGGCACCCTACAGGCCCTCTCTCCAAACAATTTTTCCGGAGGTCCACCTACAGGCCCTCTCTCTAAACAATTTTTCCGGAGGGCCACCTACAGGCCCTCTCTCCAAACAATTTTTCTGCAGTGTCAACTACAGACAGTGTAAAACAATGTTTCAGGAGCTTCAAACAGACAGTCCAAAGCATGCATTCTCAGTCGGACAAAGTCATTGGTGGTGTAACCGCCATGCTGTGTCAGGCTAAATTTTTGGATACTTCACCAGCTACCGCATACTAACTCAGTCACTCTGTTGTCACCGCTGCCATACAGGGCCATGAAAAATGTTTATGTGGTTCGCCTGCTTCCGCAGTGTCACTCACTCACTCTCTTGTCACCGCCATGCTGCGTCAGGCTAAATTTTTGGGTGGCTCACCTGCTACCTCATCTAACTTGGTCACTTGTTGGTGTCACCGCCATGCTGTGTCAGGCTTATGCCTGCATCGTGTGGCTGGGGATAGGAGAGCAGTGCCAGCATGGACATGGGTGATGGACCTTTGTTGCACCTAGTTGGGTGCTTCCCTAACATGTGATGGGCATGTGCCTAGTCTTTTTTGGTCTGGGTGAGCACAATTGCCATGAGGGTAACCACCAGGCTGTTGCAGGAGAATTTGGGGTAATGGTGGGATTAGGCAGCCTCAGAGGCATCCATGCATGCTGCCCCTGCTGTTTCCTGTCCATTTGCGTGGTGTTTCCATCATTTTCTGAGGTTTCCAGGTTTTCACCCAGCCTTCCCTAGGCAGAGCCTTGGTCTCCCATTGACTTCAATGGGGTTCGTTACTCGAAACGAGCACCCAAGCATCGGGAAATGTTCGTTTCCAATAACGAGCACCTGAGCATTTTAGTGCTCGCTCATCTCTACTCCCTATCCTTTCCCTACGCTATGAAAAATCTTTCCCTGAACTACTCAATAGTTTTTTGGTTAATAAATTGTTTCCTAAACACTGTCCCCAGTGCCTGTCATGCCTCCCCCTGCACTAAGTTCACTGTAAGGATCCACACTAAATGAATAAATTAAAACATAACTTTTATCACTATTTTAAATATAAAGGATCGCTAGTTCAGTGTCCTTATATTTATTTTGTGGCCCATAGGTCACTATTAATCTGGATATTAAGTGTTTTTATGTGAAGGAGGGTAAGGGAGTGAGGTAAAGGTCACTGTCAGCCGTTATTTGCAAATGGCTATATATCAATATCCACTTACTCTAAAGGCCGACAATTCTATGTCTATACATAGAGGGTGTGGGAAGCTGTGATTAGACGAGGATTCATTTCTTTCTTAGCAGTATCATTTGACTTATAATTACTAAAATTTGGGAATCTGTGATGGCTTTTTAGATAAACGCTGCATATGAGAATACTTCATTGTGGCCATTTGGACTCATAGATTTTAGTCTATGAATCCATTTTGCTTCTTCCTGTAGAAGCTTTTTATCCAGGTTGCCACCTCTCGGTCCCAATTGGATCTTTGAGATACCCCAAAATTTCAAGACATTGATATCTCCATCATGGACATACGTTATGTGCCTATAAAGTGAGGTGTCAAAACAACAAAACAAAACAGAGTAAGAAGCATTACCTGTAATACGTTCCACTTCTCATCCTCAGCCCTTACTGTCCTAATAAAGCAAATCACAGTGAACAATTCATTGTTATTGTTGTAATACATTGTTATAATATCCCTGCCACACCAACTAACCCTCCTTCACATAAAAACACTTAATATCCAGATTAATGGTGACCTCTGGGCCACAAAATAAATATAAGGACACTGAACTAGCTGATAATTTTACGCTTTCCCCTCACTAACACGATCCTTTATATTTAAAATAGTAATAAAAGTTATGTTTTAATTTATTGATTTAGTGTGGATCCTTAAAGGGATTTTTCTTTAATCAAAGGACTTTTGATTATATAAGTTGGTCATATTTATGTCCCGAGGATCCCACTGAGGGTAATTTTTTCTAAGTTGTTAATGAAGTTCACTGTAAAATGTGAGAGGTGAGATGGTGAGGATATACCCTTAAGTGGACCTTCATGTGAACTGGGATTATTTGCAGGGTGCTCCTATGAAACACACAGGCTGCATCAGTTTAGTGTTAGGAACTTATAGACTGTTATTGCCAGTAGTAATAACTCCAGCCACTAGATGCCGCTGTGTCTCTTGTGAGCTGGGCTGGGCTGTATTCTGAGGCTGCAGGGCTGCTTGCGATGCAAGGAGAGAAGAAAGGGTTCTGTGAAGGAGACAGAGAAGACAGGGACATGTGGTGCAGCAGTCTGAGAGAGATTAATCAGTGTAAAGGAAAAGAAGGATTGTTTCTATGAGGAGCTGTGCTGAAGTTCTGGATCCATACATCGACTGATAGCAGCAGCAGGAGTGTCCCTGTGACAGCTTCTGGTAGCGGATGAAGGGATCTGCCAGCACTGCGCGCCATAGCAGATCCGGATCTGGTGAGTCGTGAACAGCGTACATGCTAAAGGTAGAGGATCGACTTGTTTCTGTGTAGGTCTACACTGGTGACTCAGCGGCACAGTATCGACATATAGGCTCTTCTGTGCACGCCACCGGTTAGGTTTGTTCTTTCCCGCCTCACAGTATCTAATTGTACGCTCTGCTGTGCACGCCACTGCGTTAGGTTTGTCTGGCCGGACAGGAACAGTGACTTTGTGTCCGGAGTATAAGGTACTCTGTGTAGCTTTGTATTGCTATGTGGTGTTATGGTCTATAGAGGTTCCGGCAGGTCTGAGTCTGATACCGGGTGATAAGTTTGTGCTGTGCCACTGGCGGATGGCTCTGCAGACACTACAGCGAATCTATAAAGCTAAGGGGAGATAATATAGTTCTGGCAGTCGTACACACGGTCTTGCCTATAGTTAAATTGGGAAACATCTTTCACTACATATTCTGGCGAGTGGTGCAACACCAGGGTGAGTGCTCCCAGAACTGTAAATACATATATTGCCATACTGTTGTTTCTCTGGCATTTTCCAGGTGTGATTTGTTGGGAGTAAAGGTACAAAGTTTCCTTATCAACCTATGTGGCCTTGCTGTATACTGGGGTGCCCTCCCCATTCACGACTTACAGAGGCTGAGCAGGCTGAGACTTTTTATAGGGCTATGGCTAGCTGCTAATTGGCTGGCTGGCTGCACGCATGGCATACAACGGGTTTTGGGGTGTATTTAGTTTATATATAACTACTTCCATTCATCCATGCTTCTGTGCTGAAAGTGTGTTCTGATACAACCAGGTGTGGGGTGTATTTATTTTATATATATATCAGTATGTCCATTCATCCATGCATCTGGGGTGAAATTGCAATCTGATACAACCAGTTTTGGGGTGTATTTAGTCAATATATAACTACTTCTATTCTTCCTTTCTTCTAGGGAGAATTTGTAGATATTTTGGGGTGTATTTATTTTAGGTACTGTATATAAAAGTACTTCCATTCATCCTCGCTTCTGGGGCTGATACAACCAGCCAGTTTTGGGTTGTATTTAATATATATATATATATATATATATATATATATATATATATATATATACTAGCAGAAAGACTCGGCTTCGCCTGGGTATATTTCATCTATTTATTTAAAGGGAACCTGTCACCTTCTTTTTACAAAATCAGCTGTTAACAGTACCTTAGAGTAGACCCCAGTGTGATCCTATTGCTGTAGTTGAAACAGAGAACTGCCGGATGAAAAGGCTGGAAACAGAACTTTTAATCTTGCTGCGCTGTCTTTCCGGTGTGGGCTTGAAGTCAAGGGGGCAGCGGCCTCCTTGCTTCAAGTCAAGAAAGCCACTCCCCACTTGCGCTTGACTGACAGTTAGCCGGGGTGCCGGGGATCGCAGAAATCTCGCGCATGCGCGTTGCGCGAGTGAGTACTGCGCGATCCCGGCACCCGGCTCTTCATGTTGCCGGCGCTTTAGTAGTCATTGCGCATGCGCCGCCTTACTATGTGAGCGCGCTTGGGAGAGCGCGCCCGCCGTCCACGGGGTCACTGATGCGGCGTACCGCCCGGCGTACTCTGGGTGAACGTGACCTCTGGCTGCCTACGTGCATTCCTGAGCAGGCGAGCCCGCGGTCACGTTCACCCTGGTCTCCATCCTTGTCATTACAGGTATATAAGTATAAGTATACGCCGCATCAGTGACCCCGTGGACGGCGGGCGCGCTCTCCCAAGCGCGCTCGCATAGTAAGGCGGCGCATGCGCAATAACTACTGAAGCGCTGGCAACATGAAGAGCCGGGTGCCGGGATCGCGCAGTACTCACAACGCGCATGACGAGATTTCTGCGATCCCCGGCACCCAAACTGGATGGAATAGCATGCCGCTGCAAGATGCTGTGGTAGCCATGCTGGTTCAGTATGCCTTCAATTTTGAATAAATCCCCAACAGTGTCACCAGCAAAGCATCCCCACACCATCACACCTCCTCCTCCATGCTTCAGGGTGAGAACCAGGCATGTAGAGTCCATCCGTTCACCTTTTCTGTGTCGCACAAAGACATGGTGGTTGGAACCAAAGATCTCAAATTTGGACTCATCAGACTAAAGCACAGATTTCCACTGGTCTAATGTCCATTCCTTGTGTTCTTTAGCCCAAACAAGTCTCTTCTGCTTGTTGCCTGTCCTTAGCAGTGGTTTCCTAGCAGCTATTTTACCATGAAGACCTGCTGCACACAGTCTCCTCTTAACAGTTGTTGTAGAGATGTGTCTGCTGCTAGAACTCTGTGTGGCATTGACGTGGTCTCTAATCTGAGCTGCTGTTAACCTGCGATTTCTGAGGCTGGTGACTCGGATGAACTTATCCTCCGCAGCAGAGGTGACTCTTGGTCTTCCTTTCCTGGGGCGGTCCTCATGTGAGCCAGTTTCTTTGTAGCACTTGATGGTTTTTGCGACTGCATTTGGGGACACTTTCAAAGTTTTCCCAATTTTTCAGACTGACTGACCTTCATTTCTTAAAGTAATGATGGCCACTCGTTTTTCTTTACTTAGCTGCTTTTTTCTTGCCATAATACAAATTCTAACAGTCTATTCAGTAGGACTATCAGCTGTGTATCCACCTGACTTCTGCCCAACACAACTCATGGTCCCAGCCCCATTTATAAGGCAAGAAATCCCACTTATTAAACCTGACAGTGCACACATGTGAAGTGAAAACCATTTCAGGTGACTACTTCTTGAAGCTTATCAAGAGAATGCCAAGAGTGTGCAAAGCAGTAATCAAAGCAAAAGGTGGCTACTTTGAAGAACCTAGAATATAAGATATATTTTCAGTTGTTTCACACTTTTTTGTTAAGTATATAATTCCACATGTGTTAATTCATAGTTTTGATGCCTTCAGTTTGAATCTACAATTTTCATAGTCAGAAAACTCTTTGAATGAGAAGGTGTGTCCAAACTTTTGGTCTGTACTGTATGTTATCCTTTTAGACATTGTTATTGATGTATAGTTCATAGTACAGTATAAAGATCCGTCTATATATAGTATTAGAAGCTATCCATCCTAGTTTGGTGATCATGCACCCCAGTGTGTGCAGTTCATGCACGTGCAGTGTACTTTAACCTTTGTAACACCTTGCATGGCCAATGACATGGTGTCCAATGTATGTGCTTAGTGAACCCATTCAGTAGAAAGTGTTCCCTGATCGTCATCCGGTGTTTGTCACCGTTTACAATGTGAGCCTTGGCGCCCTTTTGGTGGTTTTGTCTTCATGGACAGAATAGCTTTTCAGTGCCTATGAATAGAAGAATGTAGGTCTTTTTTTGCTCATGTTTGAGGCGCACATCCATTACAAAATCTAGGCCCAGTTACAGCCCACATTGTGCCCTAAATTCCCTTTCAGTCGTACTACACCCCTTATCATGGATGGCAACAACCTTTATCTGAAAATATTGTCATGTGGCAGGCCCATGTTTGTTGACAGGTTAATTAGTAGTCAATGGGACAGGACTAATTATGTTGTTTTTTAGTAATACCAAATTTGTGTCAACTTTTAGGAGTTTATTTCATAAAAATATTTTTGTTGGCTAAGATACGGGAACATTCTCCCATGCGATTATCTACCACTATAGTTATTTGGGTGTATCTAAATGTGTTAGTTGTTATATTTATGTTATATCTGGTTTTTATTAATTAATTTGTCTTTTTGCAGTACTGTCGACAATCTGGATGAGGAGGAAGGGGACTCTGACGACGTCCAACCCCGATCCTCCCAGGAGGCCCACCTTGATCCTCCTTCAGAAGGAGCTTCAGAAAATGTGGAAGCCGAAGCTGTGGACCGGTCCCACGAGGAGTTCACGGAGTCAGCGATGGAGGAGACTCCGATACTCTCCCAACCTCGTGAGACAGCCCCCAGACAGCAGCCATGCCACAGACGACGACGTTCATCAGGTCGACGTAGGGGCGCCCATCACCACGATTCTGGCTTGGATGCTCGAGCCCTGATTGATGCGAGGGTCATCGAGTATCTAAGCCAGAATCGTGGTGAGTCGAAGGAGGATAGGCATTTAAAAAGTCTTGGCCCCTTTCTGGAATGTGTACCTGTTGAACGGCAGGAACGGTGCATGTCAGCCATGATGAATCTCCTGCTCGCCTTCTCCTCACAGCCCGACCCACAAGAAGTTGAGCACTTTTTGGAGCGGTACAGGGACAATATTATTTCTGGAAGAGCAGGCAGCCACACAACTGTAGCGCCACCTACTCAGGGTCGATATTATCAGGCATCTGCCCCCATTTTTCCACTGGCCCAGGCTTATGAGCCAAGGAGGCATCCCTCGGCCTCCAGTTCTGCGGGTTTCAACCCAGGGTCATTCACCCGTGATCTTTTGGACCTCTAATTTTTTGTTTTTCGTTTCATCTGCAGAATATTTCTGTCCTATTTTTCTGTGACAATAAACAGTTTATTTTGTTTTAACTCTGGTCTCGCATTTTATGTTAAAGAATGTGTTTTACAAATTGCTTAGGTAAACTGTATTATTAATTTTCATCTTTGATGATTGGTTCCGGGGACATCACCTTACTTGTTCAGATACATATGGTCCTTGTGGTCATCATATGTCTCTGAGCAACATAGATATAGGGCACTGGATTGTATAAAGTCATACATTGCAATGTTGCAGGGCACATCTGGCCAAACAGAGGGCTCTAGAGCAACATGTGTGTAAAATAATAATTTTGGTTTACTAGTCCTGTGGTATGCCAGATGAGAAATGCATATGAATCATAATCTAGGGTGCTAGGCATTTACCTGCACAGGATATATATTCTTCCTGAAGATATGGGCTGCTCCAAGCCTGGATATCTCCGAGCGCATCATGTGAAATTAAGGGTATGTGACATATGGGTTCTATCCGACTTTGCAAAATCAAAGCGGAATATGGCCACATCTTAGGTCTGTAGGTGCCAAAGTGTCCAAACATGTGGCAAAATACCAGATTTTTGGCCTTGTAAAGAGGTTTGAGTGTTTGAGAATGTGATGTTCCATAAGTACAAAGGGGTGTTATATGACGTATGTAGAAGCAATATGGTTATATGGGCAATACTTTCACACTTTACAATATGTGTAGCGTACTTATATCTTGTGCTTATTAGTTCAAGGCCAGATATAATTACATAACATTAGGACTCAATAATCATTTGTACAGTTGAAAGGAATTGTCCGAACACGAATGTAGGATTTTAACACAAGTGAATTGTAACACGAGGACACACAGGCCACAAAATAAATCTTGGCTGCAAACATTAGGATACACAGCACACTTTTTGGGCCGAAAATTAAAAAAAATAATGAGGTATTAGAAGGTATTAACCCTTAGAGTCCCAGCGCCGTACATGTATGGCGCAAAAATCCGTGCCGCAAATCCCAGCGCCGTATATGTATGGCGCTGTGTACTCCCGGTCCCTGAGCGAAATCGCTCGGTGACCGGGGTATGATGGCTGCTCTGCACGGCAGGCAGCCATCTTACCTAGGACCTAGGGAGGTTTTACCGCCCCCCTGCATCCCCGATCGCTGTGATTGGTCGGTCTCTGCAGATGGCTTTCATCCATTCACGGAGCTGGAGGGGACGCTGTCCAGCTGTGATTAGTGCTGAAAAGGTCAGCACCAGTCACATCCGAGGTGAAGCAGGGGGCAGCAGTGTTTGGCGTCCCCTGCAAGCGCTGCCATTGGCGGGTACAACGCTCCAGCCAATGGCAGCGCTATAGCACCACAGGAAAGGGCAGAACTTTCCTGAATGCAGCCATTCTAGCTCATGACTGCATGCAGGGATGTTCTGTGCTTCTCTGTGCTGCTGGTTGGCCTGCTGGGACTTGTGGTTCTCCACCACAGCTTTACTACTGCTGAAAAGAAGAAGAAAGAAGAAGAAAAAAAAAAGAAGAAAAGTTACAGACCTAAACCATCCCTGTCCCTTCCTGTCCCCCCCACCCCAACCGGAATTTTTTCACTACAGTTTCTGCACTCACACACCATCTGTGTGCGTGCGTGCTGTAAAAGCAGCATCTGCATATTTTTTTTTTTTTTTTTACTTGTGTGAAAGAAAAAAAAACCACAGTTAGTGGTATATAGATAAATTTCAGTTAGTGTCAGTTTAGGTGTTTGCACGAACGCACTGTATCTGCATACGTGATGTTTGCAGAGGATTGTAGTGAATTTTTAACTGAAGACTTTTATTACTGAAAAGACCTTTTTTTTTATTCCCCCCTCCCCCTTTTTTTTATATCTAAGTCAATACTGTAAAAAACCACCTTGACGTGTAAAACCCCACTACATACACACCCCTCACACGAAATAAAGTTTTACACGTTTCACCCATCACACCCCAATAAAACAAAAATGTCCAATTCATCCCAACGAGTGTACTCGGCATAAGAGGCATACGCCATCCTTGCCTCTGATACCGAGTCGGCCACTGAAGAAGAAGAGAATGCCACTTTCCTCTACTCCTCTACCCCCTCATCATCATCATCATCCGCTGATGAGGGACCCTCTAGGAGGCGCCCCAGAACGACAGCTGAGGCAGCCCCCCAGAGTGAACCCTTATGAACCCCTGAGAATTATCAGCCCCAAATTCTGGATTTTGAGGCCAGACCCGGAATTCAGATAGACTGTGCAGGGTTCACAGAAATTGATTTTTTCAAAATCTTTTTCTCTGATGATTTAATTAATTTGATGGTAACCCAAACAAATTTGTACGCCCAGCAATATATTTCCCAGAACCCCACAACCCCATACGCTAGACCCCAAGGTTGGACCCCAGTCAATGCTGCAGAGATGACGACCTTTTGGGGACTCATGCTGCACATGGGGCTTGTTAATAAAACACAAATAAAGCAGTATTGGAGTGTGGATACCTTGTACCAAACTCCAATTTTCAGTCAAACCATGGTCCGGAATCGCTTCCAATCAATCCTAAAATTTTTGCATTACAACGATAATGCACAATGCCCACCCCAGAATGACCCCGCATATGACCGTTTGTAAAAAAAATTAGACCCATCCTTGAACACTTCAATACAAAGTTTTCAGAAGTGTACACCCCCGATCAAAATATCTGCATAGACGAAACCCTATTGCTTTTCAAAGGGAGGGTAGCATTCCGCCAGTACCTGCCCAGCAAGCGGGCAAGGTATGCCATAAAAATGTATAAACTCTGTGAGAGTAGCTCTGGGTACACTCACAAGTTCCGGGTTTATGAAGGGAGGGACACCCGAATTGAACCCCCAGAATGCCCCTCTGGCCTAGGAGTTAGTGGGAAGATTGTGTGGGACTTGCTGCACCCACTGCTAGATAAGGGTTACCATCTATATGTGGATAATTACTACACTAGTCTACCACTCTTCCAATCCCTAGCTTCCAGACGTACTGTGGCGTGCGGCACAGTACGCAAAAATCAGAGAGGCCTCCCTAGATCCCTTGTAGGGCAACCGCTACAAAAAGGAGAAAGCCGTGCTCTCCTCAATCAGAACATGTTGGCGGATAAGTACAAGGACAAGAGGGATGTCCGTGTACTGACCAGTATTCAACACCTGCACCCCTGCCCGTGTACGTGGTACCACTACCACTGTCCCTAAACCAGACTGCATCCTGGCCTACAACAAGAGCATGGGAGGAGTTAAGTAAAGGTCCTTTTACACGTAAAGATAAATCGTATTAGCGATCGTATATTAACGAACGATGAACGATCGAACGATGCAATGTAAATACCGTTTACATTGAAAGAGAAGTCGTTCACAATCTTCGTACTTTCGGTCATTTTATAATCGTTATTACGATCGTTCCTTGCTTTTACATTAACCGATGTATTGCTTACAGGGGAGGGGAAAGGTGTGAGTGAATTAAAAAGTGAAAAGAAGTAGGTGTTTACAGGTGTTCAATTACCACCCATGAACTGCCCTCATAACCTCCTACTGTACAAAAATACAAGATTTTGCCAATGATGGCACAGCACAATGGCGGATGAAGTTGCGAGCGCAATAGCGAGCAAAATGGAGGACGAAATTCGAACGCAACAACGAGCAGATCTTCGCGCCGAAATAAAACCAGGTTTGAAATTCAAACTATTCATACGCGATAAGAAGACACGTATTTCCGGTCGCTACGTGAGCCAATGGAATTTTAATGGGACATGCCGAACTATTGGACTAATTAGAATGAATAACGCCTATATAAACAATTGACTCCTCCCATTACCATCTGCCAACGACTAAACGATTTTCGTTTAAACTGGAAGATTTTCGAACGATTAACGATTAATTTATTGGCAGGACAAAAGATGCGATCAACGAGAAGCGAACGAAATCTCGTTCGTCGTTAAATCGTTAACCGTGTTTACACACAACAATAATCGTGCAAATTCTAACGTTTTAACGATTATTTGAACGATAATCGGCTCGTTTAAAAGGGCCTTTAGTCTGCTAAGTATAGAGGGTGGAATCTCCCGTAACCAGGGAATGACTGATAATGCACAGGGTGACAGTTCCCTAGATATGGCGACCCAAGTCTTTTGAGTGTGTGAACGGCACATGTCAAGTAGACGTGCACATGCTGAAGCTTGATAGTACAGTTTACAGTCCGGGAGACCAACCCCACCCGCATCCTTTGGCCGGGTTAAAACTTTAGGAGTTTTTTTGTTTGTGTCCCATTTAATTTTGTATTACTTTTTGTTGAATTTTGATGTATTATACCAATAAATTATTCTTGATATTTTAATTTATTTTTGGTTGTGAGTACTTTTTCCGGTCTGTCCTGTGGAAGACCGGGGTAGCAGGTTATCATATATACAATTGTACTCGCTAATGTTAGTTTTTGAGGCAATTTTCTCTTACTTCTTTCCATGGACTGAATATGCAGCTCAGCCACATTTAGGAGAATAGGGCTGAGCTCCAATATCAAACAATGCCCATAGAAGAATAATGTACCTTAAAAAATATCTCAGTACAAAGGGATAAAGTAAAGCTAAAGATTAAACAAAGGAAAGCAGAACTGATTACAGGCAGGTATAATTACATTAAATAAGTGGATTATAGTTTTTCTAGGTTCACAACCCTGATGAAATATCCTCACGATAGGCTATTAATATCAGTACAGAGATCTCTCCCATGATCTATTTATCCCCAGGACTGTGACTGTGACGAGGGGACATCCTCTGCGTCTGGAGGAAAGAAGGTTTGTACACAAACATAGAAGAGGATTCTTTACTGTAAGAACAGTGAGACTATGGAACTCTCTGCCTGAGGAGGTGGTGATGGTAAGTTCACTAAAAGAGTTCAAGAGGGGCCTAGATGTATTTCTGGAGGGTAATAATATTACAGGTTATAGTTACTAGAGATGGGGCGTTGATCCAGGGAGTTATTCTGATTGCCTGATTGGAATCGGGAAGGAATTTTTTTCCCCTAATGTGGGGAAAATTGGCTTCTACCTCACAGGGTTTTTTTTGCCTTCATCTGGATCAACTTGCAGGATAACAGGTCGAACTGGATGGACAGATATCTTTATTCGGCCTTATAAACTATGTCACTTTGTTACTATGTTACTATCATTGGGAGTCTGACTCTCAGCACCCCTGTCAATCAATGTTGTGGCCTTTTCATTGTTTGGATTTCTCAATACATCTGCACGGTGTACACGTATGGCCTCTTTAAACTGCTCGATTGTGTTCCTTCCCATCAATCAACTGCTTGTAATTTACATGCAGTGATCTCCTCCACAGTATGGGGAGGAGCAATCGCTAATGTCATCACTGTTCCTATACAGAATCATTGTTTTCCAGGCATAATCTGCTTCTGGCAGATAACGATTTAGATGACCTCATCTAAGATCCAATTACCTGTTGAAAAAGCGTTTCATTCCTTCATCGGGTAATTGGTAACATCTTTAGACCATCAGATGTTCTGCCCGAAGTTGGGGCACTGTAATGGGGCCTTTATCAGAGGAAATATATAAACAATGAAGAGAACGCAACAATAGTCCTAGTGTCACAGTCCTTTGAAATAGTGCAGCAACCAGGCCACAGGGGTATGCATGAATGTCATTGGCAGGATGGGTCTAGTAGCAATAATACTCATGGTTCTGAAGCTCCCCGGGCCAGCAGTGATGGAGTGTGCACCTGTTCTTTCCTTTGGGGTACACCCCTGTTCTGAAATCATCCTGCATGATGAGGTGCCCTTGATGGTGAAGGTTTTGAGGTGGAAGACAGGGTCTTGGTCGTGAAACCAGTACTTTTCAGTGTAACAATAGTGTAGGATCAATAATGACATAGTTGTGCAGCAGAATAGTTCTTCACTGAAGAAATCGAATGTAAACAGATCAGGACAGTTCTTATCATCCGAGGAACCGGCAGTTGATACACAGAATGTCACAGATGTTATAGGTCTCACGGCAGAACAAGTAGTAACAGGCCAAATGGTGTTTCTTTAAAGCAATCTTCACTTTACTAGCTGACTCTGACACAAGCATCCAGATGTGAGGTGTATATTTTAGCTAACACAATGCAACCAGAAGAATGGTTCTCCCTCGTGGCAAACAATCTCTTCTGCTCCATTCTTTGAACAGGTTGCTGTACTTACAATGTACATGTCCACAGACTTCACCTTGGGATGTGGAAATTTTCACAGCAGGCTTGGTCTGCTCAGGTACAGGAGACAACTCCTTAGCATGCATTCAGGCATTTTCTTTGCAGTATACGTCGCCTCTTGAAGCAGGATGCTGCAATAGGTGATCTGCAGGGTTGCCAAGAGTCGCATTTTCTCCAATCTGATATGGATGGCCTATTCTTAAGATACTGTATGTTCATTTGTGACGCAGTGCGCCCTCCCCCTCCTTCTCTCTCTTGTGGCCACAGCCCTACCCCTCCTCCGCCCCTCTCTTCACTCATTGGTGGCACGCACCATGTTCTCCGATACTAGGCTGTGCAGTAGCGCAGCCTAGTATCAGCTGCGTGTCTAGGCGCAAATGGCGACAAGACTAAAAAGTCTTGTCGCCATTTGTAAATTCTAAGTCGCATTGGCGACCATTTTGGTCACCATCTGGAGCACTGATTATACGTACTTAGTGTGGTTGTATGCTGGACCTTGGTCCTAAATATGTAGAAACAGAAACTGCATTCTGCTTTAGTCATTGAGCTATCTATTCTCTGTTACTGAGTATTGACCACAGAGGTCTGCAACCTCTGGCACTCCAGTTGTTGCAAAACTACAACTCGCAGTATGCACAGTTGCTCAGAAAGGACCATGCCGAGAGTTGCAGTTTCAAAATAGCTGGAGTGCTGAAGGTTCCTGGTCCCTGTTTTAGTGAATTGAAGCTACTGGTCCAAAATGGAACATCTGCAACAGGCCCCCACCTACCATGTGCCATTTATAATGCTGGTGTTTTCTTAGGTAGCAGAGGTGCTTTTGGGTAAAACATAAAAAAGCAACAACACTCTGCAAACACAAATAATAAAATGAGTACATGTACTACTGCCATACTCACCATCTACACGATGCTAGCGCTACGTTGTAAATGTGAGATTCTTGGCAAATAATTTTGTACAAAAATTATCTGTGCCCGTCTGCCCTACATCAAGGCAATCTCTTTAAGATGGGAACCTAACACTAAACGCCATAGTCACTAAGTGCCATAGCAGCCTCCATTAACTACAGAAGATGCAGGCTCCACATGCATGCTAAGCCGACATTATACTGCACCTCTTATGGTACCAAAATGGCCTCCACTGATTTCAGGGAATGCAGGCTCCACATGCATGCCGAGCCCACACAATATGATACCTCCTTGGTGCCACACTGACCTCTGTTACGCTCAGGGAATGCAGGTTCCACACAACGCTGGGCCCACAATGCTGTAGTTAATGGAGGCTGCTATGGCACTTAGTGACTATGGCGTTTAGTGTTAGGTTCCCGTCTTAAAGAGATCGCCTTGATGTATGGCAGACGGGCACAGATTATTTTTGTACAAAATTATTTGCCAAGAATCTCACATTTACAACGTAGCGCTAATTTCGTGTAGATAGTGAGTATGGCAGAGTGTTGTTGCATTTGTTATGTTTTACTTTTCTATTTGCAGTCATGGTTACGTGCACCTGCATACTTGGATGTGCTGACTGACCCCCAGTTTTTCTTGCAGTAGAGGTGCTTTCGGGTGCCATAACGCACCAGGGCTAAGAGTGATTGCTACCCCTGTACTGCCTGTAGCTATGTCTCTGACCTCAACTTTTGTCCATCCATTGTGGCTATAAATCAGCCAAATGCTCGATACTATAACCCACTGCTTCAGCACAGTTTGCAACATTACTAAAGCAGTTCATATCTGCTAATAGAATCATAATCCTTAATGGTCTTCCAGAGCCTGGTCCAGTCGAAGGGTCTACAGCAGGGGTGGGCAATTCATTTTTCCATAGGGCCACATGAGAAATTGGGATGGTTTTAGAGGGCCGGACTAATATTATTAACTCAGTTCTACCCAATACTGTATATAGTATATACACTGTCAGGTGTATTTGCAGGTGCTGCTCTGCCTGTCACTAGTGTATCTGGAAGTGCTGCCTGTCACTGGTGTATCTGGACGTGCTGCATGTCACCGGTGTATCTGGATGTGCTGCCTGTCACCAGTGTATCTGGACGTGCTGCCTGTCACCGGTGTATCTGGACGTGCTGCATGTCACCGGTGTATCTGGCCGTGCTGCCTGTCACCGGTGTATCTGGACGTGCTGCCTGTCACCGGTGTATCTGGACGTGCTGCCTGTCACCAGTGTATCTGGACGTGCTGCCTGTCACCGGTGTATCTGGACGTGCTGCCTGTCACCGGTGTATCTGGACGTGCTGCCTGTCACCGGTGTATCTGGACGTGCTGCCTGTCACCGGTGTATCTGGACGTGCTGCCTATCACCGGTGTATCTGGACGTGCTGCCTGTCACCAGTGTATCTGGACGTGCTGCCTGTCATCAGTGTATCTGGATGTGCTGCCTGTCACCAGAACAGAGCGCTAAATATTCTCTGGTTTTGGGCAATAAACGGGAGCAGGACAAGGTAGAAAAATGCACACTAGTGGGAACTAGCACTGAATGTTTCTTCTGCAGAGGCAGATTTAACTACATAGCAGGCAGGAAGGACTGAGTACTGGAGCTCTCAGTCTCTGAGGTCACGGATCCCGGCAGATACTGCTACACGGCAGGTATGTGGGGTCCAGCTGCAGCATCTTCCTCGCGCCAACGGGCGCGTGATCAGGCCCTGTGATGGCGGAGTGCCACTGCAGGGGCAGGGGGGGAGAAGGAGAGCGTGGTACCGGATGTAACTCCGGTACCACTCGCAGCTACGGGCTTTTCTCTGCGCAGTAGCTATGGTCCCTGTGGTCTTTCTAGGTACCAAAGCCGCTTTAGTGATGTTTGCTTGCAGTGGCGTGCCTAGGGTGTTTCACACCCGGGGCGGGTCCTTTCTCTGGCACCCCCCGCCAATACGTTAAAAAAAAAACCCTCACAGTAGTATTGCCCTCATTGTACAACCTTCACAGTAATTTTGTGTAGATGTGTGCCCCCCTCACAATTGTAATGCCCTCTTTGTGCTCCCTTCACAGTAATAATCCCCATCATGCCCCTTTATAGTAATAATGCCCATTGTGCCCCTTTATAGTAATAATGCCCACTGTGCCCACTTCATAGTAATAATGCCCATTGTGCCCCCTTCAGTTATAATGCCCACTGTGCCCCCTTCACAGTAATAATGCCCACTGTGCCCCCTTCACAGTAATAATGCCGTCTGTGCACCCTTCATTGTAGTAATGCCCTCTGGCTCTGTGTCCCATCCATAGTACAAAATGCCCACTGTGCTCCTTTCTTTGTAGTAATGCCCTCTGTGCCCCCTTCATTGTAGTAATGCCCTCTGGCTCTGTGTCCCCTACAAAATGCCCACTGTGCCCCCTTCTTTATATTAATGCCCTCTGTGCACCCTCCATTGTAGTAATGCCCTCTTTCTCTGTGCCCCCTCCATAGTACAAAATGCCCACTGTGCCCCCTTCACATAAGTAATGCCCTATGTGCCCCCTCTGTATTTAAAAAAAAAAAAAAAAAACACATCACCTACTCACCTTGTCCCATTCCTGAAGTCTTCTCTTCTCTGCAGACACAGATTGCTCTGCAGCAATGTGTGGGCGGAGCTTTTGTGGATTTCCGTGCTGCAGGCTCCACCCACACATTCCGGTAGCGCGATCTCTGCCTGCAAGCTGAATGGTGGAACAGGGAGAAGTTTCTCTGCTTTACCATTCAGAGCACCAGCCTGAAGGAGAGGAGGAGCGCAGGTAGGTGAGTGACAGGACCCAGCTCCCTGTGCTGCAACAATGAGCACTTCTATCTGTATTAGTGGAAGCGCTCATTGTTTCTGGCACCCCACTGAGATCTGACTAAGGCCGGGTGGGCCAGTCAGAGACAGTAGGCGGGACGGATGCGGCCCACGGGCTGCCCCTTGCCCAGGTCTGGTCTACAGTCTATATAGGCAGGGGTACACTTAGAAAGAAATTAGAAATGTCTGACACCCATAGCAAATTTTTGAACCCCCTCTCCCCCAAGCAACTTTCCCGCAACCCCTCACTTCCTGCAGCTAGTCAAGATGCCTACTCTCATAGGAAAACGCCTACACACTCAGAAGTTATGCCTCGTTAGTGCCCCCTTCACAGAAGTTATGCTCCTTTACTGCCCCTACACAGTAGTTATGCCCCATTGGTGCCTGCACACAATAGTTATGCTCCCTTAGTGCTCTCAAACAGTGGTGCTGTCCACTTAGTGTGCCCACACAGTAGTTATGCCCAATTAGTGAACCCACACAGTAGTTTTACCCCCTTAGTGCCCCTACAGTAATGATCCCTCTTAGTGCCTCATACAGTAGTTTTGCCCCCACACAGTAGAGCTCCACCTTAGTGTCCCCTTACATTAGTGAAGCCCCTGATGTGTAAAAAAATAAAAAACAGTAATACTCATCTAACCCCATTCTCCTGATGAACATAACACATCCTGTTCTCCCCAGCAGGTGCGACAAAGTGACATCATCATGCCTGCAGAACTGAGAGAGCAAACAGGCAGAGGACAGGCCTGGTTATGATCTCCTGGCCATGTGCTCCTCTACTCGGCCCAGCAGGGACAATACAGTAAAAATATGTAGAGAGAGCACAGGCCAGGATATAAAGTCGGGCCATAATGGATGAAACACATCCATTACAGTTGCAGACCCCCTGCCACTACAGGATCCATAGCAGTCACTATAGATGCTATGGTGGTAGTTACACTCCTGTACATAGGATATAAATCTGGCCATAGACATTAGATAATTATCTGCAGACCATTGCTAGATATAGCTAAATTTGCTTAGATCTACTGACAGTCTGATGCCTCTGGTGGTTATATATAGCACATAAAACCAATCTTATACTTCAGAGACTTGTTGACTGAATGACAGCTATTCCACTCATCCCTCATATACAAACACATTTGGCATGGTCAAGCATGCATGTGTTTCTAATGGGGAGAAGAGAGTAAAGGTCCTATTACAATAGAAGATAATCGGTAACAAGCCTTTGTATTAACGCAATGATCTGGCAGTGTAATACTCCAGCCGACTACCCACAGACACCTAAACTCATCTAGACTTTCAAAACAGGTCCTCTAAATACAGACCCAGAGACAAGTTTTACTAATTGAATACACAGACTCAAGCTAGACCCCATAAATACATACCTACAGCAGACCTTCTAAACAAAGCCAGACTCTAGGTCCCTAAATACTGACCCAGATTCATACCCCAGACCCCCTAATAGACTCCAGACCCTGTACACTTAGCAACTTTTTTTTTTTTTTAAAGCCAGAGGAGCATGCTTTACTAAAACCAAGTGCAACAAAATCGTGCAGCGTGCCACACAAAAAAGTGCCCAAGGTTACGGTCCATCGCAGGCCCTCTTCCAAAGAAGAAGGGCCCCCCAGAACCTTCCTCATCCCTCCAGGCCAGAAGGCTGCTGCAAGGGACAAAGTGGTGACTCCCAGCCGAAGCCGGGTGTACACCCAAGTGGGCAACCCTCAGCCGAAGCCAAGGGTACGCTCCATCTGTACTCCGGCTCCTCACCCAGGCATCATCCCGGGGAGTCGGCTCGGACCCCAACAACTAGGCTGGTCTTCTCCTGGAAGGGGAGACCATGGGGTTTGCAGGGGGGTGCAGAACCAGGATGGCCACACACACCCCCGTAGACCTCAAGGGGGTACCCAGAAGGGTGCCGTAACCCTCGAAAATCCTTGAAACACCCAAATTTGCTGGGACTGTCACTAACTTTCAGAGCCCATCCTTGTAAATTTGGGATGTTCTTATGTAAGCCCTACCCAGAAGTAGGCAGACCCAGAAGGGTTTGGAGGTGTGTGTGGGGTGGGACCAATTATTACAATGTTGCCAATTATGAACATTCCTCCAATCAACCAACAAATGAGAAAACATTTGTTTGTCGGCTAATCCACTCTTTTTTTGCTACTTAAAAATGCTCACTGTCGGCCCCACATCTCCCCCCATGTAAACAGGATATGCGCTGCCCACATAATGTCTACTAAGATTATAGCACTTTCTTGCACTTTCTTTTGGCTTTTGTAAATATTCTTTAAACCTATTTTATCATAGACCGGCACTCCTCATGGCCCAACATCTGACCACTTAAATGGACCCTTAGTGTTGGTCTAATGGCTAATACAGGGTTAGATATCTGCTGTGGATCCTTCATTGTGGAGCATCATTGTACACCCAACAAAATGTAATTGTTTAAGCTAAGCTCCTTAAAAAGGACCTGTCACCACTCCTGACATGCCTGTTTTAAAAGCTTCATGCATTCCCCATGTAATTACAATTCTGGAACATCTATTCTAATGGCTCTATGTTGTGTCATTCCTTTATTATTACTACTAGAAGTTATGAATGAATTGTTAGCAGTCTGCAGTAAGAGTACAGAGGGGAGGTAACCAGTTGGGAGTGTGTACCTGCACAGGCTCACTCTATCCAATCAGTGCTGCCATTGTCAGACTGTGCATTCCCCCCCCCCCCCCCCCCCAACTGTTTACCTCCCCTTTGTACCCTTGCTGAAGGCTAATAGCAATTAATTCATAACTTCTAGCAGGAATAATAAAGGAACGGCACAACATAAAGACATAAGAATATATGTTCCAGAATTGTGATTACATGGGGAATGCATGAAGCTATTAAAACAGGCATGTCAGGAGAGGTGAAAGGTCCTCTTTACGAAGCATTTTAGTTTAAGCATTGATGCACCAGCTACAGTAGTCACAAGAAAGTTGTTCTACTTTGTTTTTTTGGTAGGATGTTTATTTTATTACCATTCATGTGATTTGTAGACTGCAGTTAAGTCTCATAAGCTTAGAAATCATAGCTTTTTAGTAGCAAATCAAAGGCTCACACTCATGAAAGAGAAACCATTAACTAAAACAATAACCTGTGCCAAGATATTTGATAGCAATTTAAATTATCTTTGGCTATATCTGTGACCATCATGGTACTTGTAAACTTAATGTAACTCCTCAAACTTGCATGTATTGAAATTTAAAGGTGTAGAAGGGAAGGGCAATAGAATTCCAACTGTTCACTGGTTATAGCTACATGTTGAGGTACAATGTGCAGTGGAAAATGTTGAATATTGTTTAAATAACCTGCTTTACAGCAAAGAGCTGTAATCCTTAAAAGTAAAGAAGAAAATAAGAAAATATCATCCAGCTCACCACACCAATATTGATGGCCATTGAGGGCTCCAGGAACTCCAGATGACGCTTAGAAAAACTGCTCCAGACACAATGAAAAGTAAAATCCAACATCCTCAAAAAAAGTAATAGTCTTTATTGATCTCATTATGTCTATGTCTATAAGGCGCAAGTTTAACAGCTATGCATCTAGGACGAACGCATGTCTTCTGTCATCATGGTCATGATGAAGGGCAATGTGTTCATCCAAAACTCGTAGCTGTTAAAAGACTATTCCTTTTTATGAGAAAGTTTTGTTGGATTTTCTTCTAAATCTGTAAAAGTACTTGAGGAATTACCTGATGCCCATTTTTAACCTTTATAACACCTGAATGTGCCAGAGAGAGAAAAAAGAGAGATGCTAGAGTGGACTCTATTTTTTGACCAAATAACAGGAAGCCAGTTTCTCTACGCATTCCTATAGAAGCCTCAATGTCAGTCTCATAGGAATGAATAGAAAGGTGACTGACTTCCTGTCATCTGCCACATGACACATCTGAAGATTAGAATGTAGGTTATATAACTCACCAATACAGTATTTGATAATTTAGATCATGTTCCTGTCTAACAGGTGAGAGAATATATATATATATATATATATATATATATATATATATATATATATATAGTACAGAACAAAAGTTTGTACATACCTTATTATTCAAAGAGTTTTCTGTATTTTCATGACTATGAAAATTGTAGATTCACACTAAAGGCATCAAAACTATGAATTAACACATGTGGAATTATATACTTAACAAAAAAGTGTGAAACAACTGAAAATATGTCTTATATTCTAGGTTCTTCAAAGTAGCCACCTTTTGCTTTGATTACTGCTTTGCACACTCTTGGCATTCTCTTGATGAGCTTCAAGAGGTAGTCACCTGAAATGGTTTTCACTTCACAGGTGTGCCCTGTCAGGTTTAATAAGTGGGATTTCTTGCCTTATAAATGGGGTTGGGACCATGAGTTGTGTTGGGCAGAAGTCAGGTGGATACACAGCTGATAGTCCTACTGAATAAACTGTTAGAATTTGTATTATGGCAAGAAAAAAGCAGCTAAGTAAAGAAAAACGAGTGGCCATCATTACTTTAAGAAATGAAGGTCAGTCAGTCCGAAAAATTGGGAAAACTTTGAAAGTGTCCCCAAGTGCAGTCGCAAAAACCATCAAGTGCTACAAAGAAACTGGCTCACATGAGGACCGCCCAGGAAAGGAAGACCAAAAGTCACCTCTGCAGTGGAGGATAAGTTCATCCAAGTCACCAGCCTCAGAAATCACAGGTTAACAGCAGCTCAGATTAGAGACCAGGTCAGAGTTCTAGCAGCAGACACATCTCTACAACAACTGTTAAGAGGAGACTGTGTGCAGCAGGCCTTCATGGTAAAATAGCTGCTAGGAAACCACTGCTAAGGACAGGCAACAAGCAGAAGAGACTTATTTGGGCTAAAGAACACAAGGAATGGACATTAGACCAGTGGAAATCTGTGCTTTGGTCTGATGAGTCCAAATTTGAGATCTTTGGTTCCAACCACCGTGTCTTTGTGCGACACAGAAAAGGTGAACGGATGGACTCTACATGCCTGGTTCTCACCCTGAAGCATGGAGGAGGAGGTGTGATGGTGTGGGGATGCTTTGCTGGTGACACTGTTGGGGATTTATTCAAAATTGAAGGCATACTGAACCAGCATGGCTACCACAGCATCTTGCAGCGGCATGCTATTCCATCTGTTTTGCTTTTAGTTGGACCATCATTTATTTATCAACAGGACAATGACCCCAAACACAACTCCAGGCTGTGTAAGGGCTATTTGACCAAGAAGGAGAGTGATGGGGTGCTACGCCAGATGACCTGGCCTCCACAGTCACCAGACCTGAACCCAATTGAGATGGTTTGGCGTGAGCTAGACCGCAGAGTGAAGGCAAAAGGGCCAACAAGTGCTAAGCATCTCTGGGAACTCCTTCAAGACTGTTGGAATACCATTTCAGGTGACTACCTCTTGAAGCTCATCAAGAGAATTCCAAGAGTCTGCATAGCAGTAATCAAAGCAAAAGGTGGCTACTTTGAAGAACCTAGAATATAAGACATATGTATATAATTCCACATGTGTTAATTCATAGTTTTGATGCCTTCAGTGTGAATCTACAATTTTCATAGTCATGAAAATACAGAAAACTCTTTGAATGAGAAGGTCTGTCCAAACTTTTGGTCTATACTGTATATATATATATATATATATATATATATATATATATATGTTATAGGAAAATATGGTGTCCAGCCAAAGCTTTAGTCCTAGACCACTCAAATATGATATAGCATATAACATTCACCCATTGAGTGGCCAGAAGCCATTTGCCCTTGTTAGCATATCAAAGGCAGGAAGGGCACATGGCTCTTGGCCAACAGATTGGGAAGAGATTTGGGTGGTCATGGGGTGGAGTCGATGGTGGGGGCTGGGACACAGGAAGATATATGCTTTGGAAAACTTGGGATCTCTCTCTTCCTTCCTGCCACCACCTGGAACAACAGCACTTCTGGAGCAAGCTTAAGGTATATGTGTGTATGTATATAAGTATAATATCCCAGTAGACTTTATATGTGTACATATAGATAGTGGTAGTCTGGAACTGTATTACCAGTAGATTATATATGCTGTTTATGCATGAGTCTCTATATGTACATGTACTAATAGTCAGGTACTGGATGTGAGTTGGGTAGACGGTATATTGGTGGACTCTGGATATACTGTATATACATACACATTATTAGCCACATTGCTTAGCATCCAGGGAGGGCAGGAACGAGGTGGCTGTGTGTGGTGGTGTCCTCTATGTACTGTGTTATTTGTAGTGTCTGTATCTTTGTATAATGTCCATTGCTTTGTCATCTCTATGTTATTAGTAAAGTATTTTTATATATAAGTATCTGCGAGGGTTGTATGTTACTCCTGGGGTGTATGAAGGACTGGAGGGGTGTATGTAATACACTGAATAAACGGGTTATATAAGAAACAAAGACAACAGTCTAGGAACAGATTAAAAGGGAAGGAAGTGGAGATAAATATAAATCTCCAATTTCCAATAAGCATAAATTCCCTCTTTCAATGGTGAGCTAGGGCCCAAAATGTATTAATGGATCTCTATTAGGATATACTGTTGAAATTGCTGTTATACTGCAAATTTAGGTTTTTTTTGTTGACCTGGGAGATTTGGACAGGTAGCTCAATTTCACTGGGTCCTAGTGTGAGTTCAATTAATTACAGAGAACCTATTTAAGTGACGTTCCTAGGATACTGACTGTTTCCTTTGTTTCACATTTTAACCTTTGAGGTCTTTGTTTTTGTTTTGTATTTTTTGTCTTTTTGTTTTCATTTTTTTTTTCCAGTCCTTCAGTAGAGTCCTGCTGGTTGGTAAAAGAGGCTTTCTTAGACCCAAGCAGCAGAGCACAGGAGTAACACAGATCGCAGGGATAACCATGAGTGACAAAGCAGGACATGAGACTTTTCAAAAGTTAAGTAGATACAGTATGTTTAACCCTGTATTGCCTAAAACAAATGACTCTGTGCAATTGTTATGGGAATCTCTGATAGATCAAGCAGATTCCTATGACAAGCTGCACATTGCTAAGCGTGGTGTTTTAAAACAAACGTCCAAGAGACTTCACATGCTTGCTAAGCTGATGTGCATATTTGACGATGCCATTAGCAAGATGGAGAAGCTGGACACATTTGAAGAGACAAAGGCCATTGCAAATTTGCATTGTTGTAGTTGTACAGAAGGGGTTAAACAGGTTTCTAGTCTAGAAACACAACTTAAAGACAAAGATGAGATACTTGTAGAAAAGAACAGTCAGATTAGCATGCTACAGTCTCAGCTAGCTAAGAAGGAAAAATATTATACAGATGTTGATAAAGTGTTTATACAGATGTATATGGAGATAACTGCTCATAAGGAAAAGGCAGCCTCTACAGAGGTGATGATTGCTGACCTGAGGAGCGAGTTATCAAAGAGGGATGAGACCATTAGTAATCTGCAGAAGACCATAACTGATCTCTCACATCTCAAAGATTTGCACTCAAAACAAATGTGTGTTTTGAGTGCAAACAGGGGGACAGATGAGAGTGAGATGGCTCCTATGGCTGCCTGAGATCAGATGGATACCACTCCAATAGCTGACACTAGTGCTGCCGGTGACACAGTTTGTGGATTAGGAAGTGGCACGGTACATGTACAGACCACTTCCAGCTCACAAATGTGTCATAGCAATAGGGCAGAATTGCGCTCTTCCCATAACATGGAGAGGATGCAATTTCTGCTAAAGATATGTAAACTAATTCCTACATATGATCCAGATGCAGATCCTTTCACTTCCTGTGATATTTTTGAGGGACATTGCAAGAAACTATCTGTCCCTCCAGAATATCGCATGGAACTGTTTAAATTTTGGTTGCCTACACATCTTTATCAAAGATATGAGGTCATAGGGAAAATTGCCCCCAGGAATGGCATATTTCATGATGAGGAAGATAGACTTTCCATCCTCATGAAATTGGTAACAGGATATACAGATGTTACCCCAGAAGTCCTCAGTAACTTCAGGCCTACCATTCATGATGAGCCCTTGTCTCTTTGTGGAAGGTTTGAAGCTATGTATAGGAAGGTGACAAAGGATCATAATGTAGGAGCCCCACAAGGCATGATACGTATGTTTGTGGAGAAGTTTACATATCTTGATACTGCGATTCGTTTGAGTGCAGCTAAGGAGACATCTCTGATTGAGGCAGCAATGGTAATAGAGCAGGTCAGGCAGGATTTGCTAAAGGGTCACAAATCTATAACAGTCAGGAAGAAGGTAGCATTTAATAAGAAAATGCAAGAAGGCTGCACATTAAAAGGTATGGCAGCCAACAAAATATCTGTATATTCTAGTGCTCTTCAACGAAGAAAGTGGGAGAATATACGATGTTTCCATTGTCTGCAATATGGACATATAAAAAGACTCTGTCCACACAGAGATGTTAGGCGGGGTGGCTTTCAACCACAGAGACAGAGACCTGTTTCATTTGTGAGTCAACAGGCTACATATGAAACAGGGCTACAAAATGGCTCCTTTACAACAGATATCCCTACGGGGAATCTGTTGTAATAGATTTGTGGTGGGGATCCCTAAAGATCTCGGGGGTACCCCATATACTGGCCAGAGCCTGCAATCAATGTAAACCTAAAATAGCCCCAGTGTATGGAGACATGGTTACCAACACAGGGGGAGGGATTAGGTTTACTGTTGTAGAACCTTTTGTTTCTTTGTTTTCAGTAATGTAAATGTTATATAGTTTGTGTCTTTTATCCCTACACACAGGTGTCTGTTGGGGGAGCTGCTAGGCATTTATGGCTTTCTTTATTGTAGAGGCCATTGCCTGAGGTGTGAGCCTCAGGGGGTAAGGCCATAAAGCTTCCAAACAGATATCATTGTCCCTCAAGCATGAGTAGACAATGGATTTTAGATAAGCTCTTTTGCTTGTATCAAATGGCAATACTGTTGGTTGGTAAATGACTGTTGACCTTCTTATGCAATAGAACAGTTCAGTCTGGGAAGGATCTTTTCATGTGGGTGCCTTTATAGAACTGACAAAGTCTGGTGGTGTGATGTGGCCCTCATCTATATCAGTAGGATGGTTTAATGTTTCTGTGCCAAGCTCAGTTGCTCCTTAAACTTGGAATCATAAGGGCATGCCATTGCATATCTCCAGTGTGTCTCACTCAGGTAAACCCTGTACTGTCAGCTTCTGAATTGGGTTCCTCATAGTATGGAGAAATGGCAGTCTATCCCCCTGTCTGTCACTGGCACTTATAAGTAGGTGTTTAGTCAGGCCAAAACTGACTGGTGAAGGTAGTAACTAACTACAATGGAGGCATAGTGTGTAGTTTCGGTGCTAGCCCACAAAGTCCACGGCGCAGCCAATAGGTTGTGGGGCATAGCTCTCTCTATTGGGGATTCTGCGAGGGAGTGGGTTCACCCCACAGTGATCCGCAGAGGCGCTTGGAATTGCGACTGTTCAGTCGGACGCGGAACTTGGGCGCAGCCAGTACAAGTGGGAACTCCCACTGGGTTATGATATATAGCCTCGGTTTGTAATGTACCTACTAACAGTGCCAACTGTAATCTACACATACTATCAACAGGGGGAGGCCATGATATCTCTGCTGGATTTTCAGAACTGCAGCTATTGGTATGCTCCCCTGAGGAGCAGACTGTTGTGTTATGATTTCAGGTGGAGATATGCCCACAGAGATAATGAATGCCCTTGATCTAAGAAGGTGACCAGACATCTATGAAGACCCATCCTGAAGGCACCAGATGATCCCTCCTTGTGAAATCCCAGCTGAACACCAGAACCATCCATGCACAAGAAGATGAATGAACAGATTAGCCAAAGATGCATCTTAAATGAGCATATAATGTATTGTGTTTGTTACTTTTTATAACTTTTCTTTTTTTTTCTCTCATTGTAAACACCTTCACACATAGACCAGGTTTCCAACATAGTGTGTCGGTATACCGACAACAGGGGGATATGTTATAGGAAAATATGGTGTCCAGCCAAAGCTTTAGTCCTAGACCACTCAAATATGATATAGCATATAACATTCACCCATTGAGTGGCCAGAAGCCATTTGCCCTTGTTAGCATATCAAAGGCAGGAAGGGCACATGGCTCTTGGCCAACAGATTGGGAAGAGATTTGGGTGGTCATGGGGTGGAGTCGATGGTGGGGGCTGGGACACAGGAAGATATATGCTTTGGAAAACTTGGGATCTCTCTCTTCCTTCCTGCCACCACCTGGAACAACAGCACTTCTGGAGCAAGCTTAAGGTATATGTGTGTATGTATATAAGTATAATATCCCAGTAGACTTTATATGTGTACATATAGATAGTGGTAGTCTGGAACTGTATTACCAGTAGATTATATATGCTGTTTATGCATGAGTCTCTATATGTACATGTACTAATAGTCAGGTACTGGATGTGAGTTGGGTAGACGGTATATTGGTGGACTCTGGATATACTGTATATACATACACATTATTAGCCACATTGCTTAGCATCCAGGGAGGGCAGGAACGAGGTGGCTGTGTGTGGTGGTGTCCTCTATGTACTGTGTTATTTGTAGTGTCTGTATCTTTGTATAATGTCCATTGCTTTGTCATCTCTATGTTATTAGTAAAGTATTTTTATATATAAGCATCTGCGAGGGTTGTATGTTACTCCTGGGGTGTATGAAGGACTGGAGGGGTGTATGTAATACACTGAATAAACGGGTTATATAAGAAACAAAGACAACAGTCTAGGAACAGATTAAAAGGGAAGGAAGTGGAGATAAATATAAATCTCCAATTTCCAATAAGCATAAATTCCCTCTTTCAATATATATATATATATATATATATATATATATATATTTTTTTTTTTTTTTGTGGGAGTACTACTTTAACTAAGAATGTCCTGAGTGTATTTCAGAAGATTTTAAGTAGAGATGAGTAAACCAGTTCATCCTGCTTTGGATGAACCCGGTTCATTCATCATCAAAACTAATATACATAACAAATCCCTAGCTCTGTACATGCCTTAAATGTATTGCCTCTGATGCGGCTCATTCAAACTGGTGGTGGTTAACACAGACTTCAGTAGGCTTGTGTGTGCACCATTACGGTAAGTAATCTGAATCTGAAACCAGATTTGTGGATGTGTGCTACAAGCATTCCTAAATCCGAGGACAGAATGCCTTACAACACACACAAGTTGATTGTCAGAAGAAAAATTGGTAGTATTCATGGTAGTGATAGTAGTAAAATATGCTTTGTATTAATAGTGGTGGCAGTAGGGAATTAGCAGTGAAGAGAAGCAGCAGCTGAGGCAGCCATATGGTACATGTTGGTAGGCAGGCAGCAGCATGATGGAGGGAGCAGCAGCATGAGGGAAGATGACTATTGGCAGGTTACAGCAGTAGCATTATGGCAGAGGTGGCATGATAAAAGCAGCAGTCGTACAGAACATTATGGTTGACAAGTTGCAACACTGGCATGATGGTGGGGGAGGCATGATGAAGGCAGCAGTAGCAGTATAAAATATGATGGTTGGCAGATCGCAGCGGTGGCATGATGGAGACAGGCAGCCAGCAACAGAGACATGATAGGGCACAGCCAGCAGGAACAGATACAGTGCCTTGCGAAAGTATTCGGCCCCCTGGAACTTTTCAACCTTTTGCCACATTTCAGGCTTCAAACAAAAAGATATAACATTTTAAATTTTTGGTGAAGAATCAACAACAAGTGGGTCACAATTGTGAAGTGGAGCGATATTTATTGGATCATTTAAACTTTTTTTGTAATAATAAAACTGAAAAGTGGGGTGTGCAAAATTATTTGCCCCCCCTTGCATTAATACTTTGTTGCGCCACCTTTTGCTGCGATTACAGCTGCAAGTCGCTTGGGGTATGTCTCTATCAGTTTTGCACATCTAGAGACTGAAATTCTTGCCCATTCTTCCTTGCACAACAGCTCAAGCTCTTTGAGATTGGATGGAGAGCTTTTGTGAACAGCAGTTTTCAGCTCTTTCCACATATTCTCAATTGGATTCAGGTCTGGACTTTGACTTGGCCATTCTAAGACCTGGATACCTTTATTTTTTAACCATTTCATTGTAGATTTTGCTTTATGTTTGGGATCATTGTCTTGTTGGAAGATAAATCTCCGTCCTAGTCTCAGGTCTTTTGCAGACTCCAACAGGTTTTCATCCAGAATGGTCCTGTATTTGGCTCCATCCATCTTCCCATCAATTTTAACCATCTTCCCTGTCCCTGCTGATGAAAAGCAGGACCAAACCATGATGCTGCCACCACCATGTTTGACAGTGGGGATGGTGTGTTCAGGGTGATGAGCTGTGTTGCTTTTTGCGCCAAACATATCGTTTTGAATTGTTTCCAAAAAGTTGGATTTTGGTTTCATCTGACCAGAGCACCTTCTTCCACATGTTTGGTGTGTCTCCCAGGTGGCTTGTGGCAAACTGTAAATGAGACTTTTTATGGATATCTTTGAGAAATGGCTTTCTTCTTGCCACTCTTCCATAAAGGCCAGATTTGTGAAGTGTTCGACTGATTGTTGTCCTATGGACAGACTCTCCCACCTCAGCTGTAGATCTCTGCAGTTCATCCAGAGTGATCATGGGCCTCTTGGCTGCATCTGTGATCAGTCTTCTCCTTGTTTGAGATGAAAGTTTAGAGGGACAGCCGGGTCTTGGTAGATTTGCAGTGGTCTGATACTCCTTCCATTTCAGTATGATCACTTGCACAGTGCTCCTTGGGATGTTTAAAGCTTGGGAAATCTTTTGGTATCCAAATCCGGCTTTAAACTTCTCCACAACAGTATCACAGACCTGCCTGGTATGTTTCTTGGTCTTCATGATGCTCTCTGTGCTTTAAACAGAACCCTGAGACTATCACAGAGCAGGTGCATTTATACGGAGACTTGATTACACACAGGTGGATTCTTTTTATCTTCATTAGTCATTTAGGACAACATTGGATCATTCAGAGATCCTCAATGAACTTCTGGAGTGAGTTTTCTGAGCTGAAAGTAAATGGGCTGAATAATTTTGCACGCCCAACTTTTCAGTTTTATTATTACAAAAAAAGTTTAAATGATCCAATTTATTTCGTTCCACTTCACAATTGTGACCCACTTGTTGTTGATTCTTCACCAAAAATTTAAAATGTTATATCTTTTTGTTTGAAGCCTGAAATGTGGCAAAAGGTTGAAAAGTTCCAGGGGACCGAATACTTTCAGAAGGCACTGTATATTCATCCGCCTCAACCGAATGAGAGTAAAAATCCTCCCTAATCCAGGCTTAGTTCATTTTAACAAAAGTGATATTTTGGTCACTAGCGGAAGACAACTTGGTCCATTTGGGCATCAAGTGCTCCCTGGAGAGCTGAAAAACCTTTCCAAGATGACACTGGAGGCTGTACAAAAAAGAAAGAGAATGTGCTGTGCTAGTTTAGGCTATTGTTCCAGTCTGAAAAACCACAATAGCCTCAAATAATAAACTAAGAGCAAGGAAAATCAATGAAAAACCTACTACTCATACTACCCCCAATAAGGGGACAGCATGAAACATGCTCAACACAAATAATATAAAATAATATAATTTTTTTTTTTTTTATTACAAAAATAATTAATAAAGAGTATACATGAATCATCTCCAAATATAAAAAATAGAGGGTCATACAGTGTAGGTGGGAGGCATGGGCCGTAGAAGTCACCCTCCCAAACTAGATGTTAAACATGTCATTGGGTAAAGCAGATACATAAGTACATGAGCCTATAGAGCTCAAACATCTCCAGGGTAATGTACAACCAGCACACAATGCCACCTAATGCAATATAAAGCACGGGTAAAAAAAAAAACCTATAGGTCATAAATATGTCCCTGATACAACATCAACTAGGAATAAATCTTACCCAAGGACATGATTAGGCAGGGGGGCCACCACAAAGCCCACTAGAAGGGTCCTCAACGCGCGTTTCGCACAGAAAGGCTTCGTCAGGAGGAGGATGTACATGCAGACTGAATACCGTCTTAAATAGTGGCGTCCATTTAACACCAGATGTGACGTCACCCAGGTGAGACATGCCTTGCGGCGCACTGAATATAGATGATGCGATCGGAGCCCACAGTGCGGCGTACAGGGCCAGCGGGGGAGGCGTGGATCCATGAACCATAGATCCAGGCTGTCACCCGCGCCGTAATTGACGCCGCCTGTAGGCCCCGATACGCAGCGCATCCAACAGCGCGCACAGCATTCACACGTGGGGAGGTGGGGGGCGGTATCGGATAAGGACTTCCGGACTAAACATTCACACTGGAACGCAACCCGGATAATTACACTCAAAAGGTTCACATAAATCCTAGAACATGATATTAAAAAAATATGTGCATCATCCATGATGTAAATACAAATAATGATTAGCCACAATTCAAAAGTGTGCTATGACAAGAAATGGCAAAAAAAGTGTGCTAAATGGTATACAAAGTGTATAAAGGTGATAATGCATAGAGATATATAAACATTAAAATAGTGCAATACATGATTATAATAAAGGCAAAAGCAAACAATGAAATACAGTGATATAAATGAGACAATCATCAAAACAGTGAAGTGCACAAAAAAGTGAGTAAAGATGAGAGAAAAAGAAAAAAAAAAAAAAAAAATCTTCTTCCCTTTTTCCTTTCTTCTCCCCTTCCCCTGATTTATATATATAAAATAAACAAACCTAATCCCAACCCCCCCACACCCCCCCCCCAACAGATGGTATAGTAGATAGCTGGGCTTGCATCAAATATACACGGGATATTCTAAAGGTGCCATTTTCAAAAGACGCAGCATAGAAGTTCATCATCCATTAAACAGTCTGAATGTTCACCAAATCTGTATAAATATAAAATCAAAAAATTAGAATACAAAAACTAAAAATCTATTACAAAAAGGATTTGAAACTAAAGGCTTCATTTAGGCCTTCCGGATGAACAGTATCCAAAAGGACCATCCATTTGGTCTCCTTCTGTAAGAGGCAGCGTTTTAATTGGTTCGGATAAACGCACCTTGGAAACAATTGAAAGAGAGATTGACTCAACTCGTGATCAGATATATCAATTGTTATCTCCAGAGGCTTTTGAGACCTTTGATGGTGAGGTGGAGGTGGAACTAACTAAATTTGAAAAAGAAATAAAAGACTTAAAAGTAAAGAAGTTCCAGAGGGACCTTGTGGATTTCCGGAACAAGAAAGTATATAGGTGGAGTCAGGGCGGGAGACGATTCAGGTCTCCATCGATATCTGCCTCAAGCACATAATCTTTGAGTGAACCAGCATGTGGGGACCGTTTTTTAGATGTACGCCGGGGATCTGGCGGAAAAGATGGCAAGGAGGCATGGGCCTCACGTCTCAGAACATCGGCCACAAAAAGAAAAAACGGACCCAACAATTGGATAGAGAAGAGACCAAAGAGACTCTGAAGGTAATCAATCTATCGGAGCGATCACTGACTGGGTCTCAATTGACAGTACTGGGTAGAGGTCTGACTTTTTCACCGACTGAGAAGTTCGATTACTTCTCGTCGGTGAAAGACTTGGAGCTCTTTGCCAGAAAACTTCTGTTTAAAAAGTTTTTTAGCAGAATTGGGGAAGGTACTTCTTTTTCTACGGTGGAGCTCCGGGCCATACAGGACCTGGAGGATCTCCAGGAAGATAGAGACATTGAATCACCGTCTAATTTCCCTGTCCATCTCCACCGCCGATCACAACACTGGCCCCCCATGTCCTCTTGTTCGGCAGTTGAGATCTTTGTCAGATCAGTGAAACGGGATCTGGCAGGGATACACAATGAAGGCATACGCTATAATCTCACTGCCGACCAGAGGACTTCATTACAAGAATTACGCAAATGGAGGGATGTGGTTATTAAACCTGCTGACAAGGGGGGTAGTGTTGTGATCTGGCCAGTTGGTATGTACGAACAGGAGGCTTTCCGACAACTGTCTGATGGACAGTGTTATAAAAGATTGGAGTCAAACCCTCTTATGACATATAAGATCCAATTAGATGAAATTCTGAAAACTGCACATCAGAGAGGGATTATTAGTGGAAAAATGCTGGAGAGTTTGATATCAGAATTTCCTGTGCTCCCAACATTTTACCTACTTCCCAAAGTGCACAAGGATCTCACCCATCCTCCAGGGAGGCCGATTGTGTCGGGGATTGGAGGTCTTTGTGAGACTATCTGTAGGTTTGTTGATTTTTACCTACAAAGGTGTGTTGAGACTATGCCTTCCTTTGTGAGGGATACAACAGAGGTCCTAAGGCGCCTCGATGGGGTGCATTTGGAGGCTGACATGTTTTTGGTCACGTGCGACGTCGAGTCCCTGTACACGTCTATATGTCATGACCACGGGCTACGGGCGTCACGGACCTTTTTACTAATGACAAATCTACAAAGGGAATTGATTGATCTCATTATGATACTTTTGGAATTTATTCTGACTCATAATGTTTTCACGTTCAAGGACCGCCTCTTCCTGCAGCTCCGGGGAACGGCTATGGGGGCGACTTGTGCGCCCTCCTACGCCAATTTGTTCCTCGGGCTGTGGGAGAAGGAAATGGTCATGAATACATCTGGACATGACGCCGTGGTCTTGTGGTCTAGATATATAGATGACATTTTATTCATCTGGCAGGGCTCGGCGTCGCACCTGACTGATTTCATTGAAGCCCTAAATGCCAACAACCTTAATATACATCTTACATGGCAGTATAGTGCTACACGGGTTGACTTTTTGGACATACAAATTCTGGTTGGAGAGGGTGGGTTCCTTGAGACAGACGTGTTCTGGAAGCCCACCTCTACTAATTCTCTATTACATTCCACCTCCTCTCACCATCCACAGGTTATCAGAGCCATCCCGACTGGCCAATTTTATAGGATGAAAAGAGTGTGCTCCAATGACAGACATTTTGAACTACAGGCTCAAGATTTGAGCCAGAGGTTCAAGGATAGGGGCTATAATAAGAAAATAATCAAAAATGGCTATGTGAAAGCAAGAAACATCTCGAGACCATCATTACTTGTAGGTCGATCTCGAGCATTGGAAAGTAATGAGAGCAACTATCCTAGATTCGTTACTGGATTCAATTTTCAATGGAGACGAATCCAAACTATTCTCAATAGACATTGGGAAATTCTACTCACGGATCGAGACTTGAGGGGTCAAATCCCCCCAAGACCTTTGATTACTTGGAAGAGGTCGAAGAATTTGAGAGATCTCCTGACCTCTAGCCACTATGTGGCACCCACAAAGGGAGGGATATTTGGAGATAAAGGCCCTAGATGGGGCTGTACCCCCTGTGGTCATTGCTCTGCCTGTCGGTATGTCCAGCGTTGTGGAAGTTTTACTAATTCTCAGCGGGATAGGGACTACAAAATCCTATATCATATCACATGTAGTACAGAAGGCATCATTTATTATGCTCAGTGCCCGTGCGATCTGATTTATATTGGTATGACAACTAGGGCGTTTAAAGTACGAATATTGGAACATGTGAAGGATATTAGGGCAGCAGCGGATATGGTAGATGCTGAGAAACTTAAGAAATTAAAGCCCATTGCCAAACATTTCAGGGAGGTTCACAATTGTAACCCTGTTGGTTTGCAATTTAGAGGGATTGACCGAGTTAGGCTGGGGATTAGAGGCGGCAATTTAAAACGCTGCCTCTTACAGAAGGAGACCAAATGGATGGTCCTTTTGGATACTGTTCATCCGGAAGGCCTAAATGAAGCCTTTAGTTTCAAATCCTTTTTGTAATAGATTTTTAGTTTTTGTATTCTAATTTTTTGATTTTATATTCATACAGATTTGGTGAACATTCAGACTGTTTAATGGATGATGAACTTCTATGCTGCGTCTTTTGAAAATGGCACCTTTAGAATATCCCGTGTATATTTGATGCAAGCCCAGCTATCTACTATACCATCTGTTGGGGGGGTGTGTGTGGGGGGGTTGGGATTAGGTTTGTTTATTTTATATATATAAATCAGGGGAAGGGGAGAAGAAAGGAAAAAGGGAAGAAGATTTTTTTTTTTTTTTTTTCTTTTTCTCTCATCTTTACTCACTTTTTTGTGCACTTCACTGTTTTGATGATTGTCTCATTTATATCACTGTATTTCATTGTTTGCTTTTGCCTTTATTATAATCATGTATTGCACTATTTTAATGTTTATATATCTCTATGCATTATCACCTTTATACACTTTGTATACCATTTAGCACACTTGTTTTGCCATTTCTTGTCATAGCACACTTTTGAATTGTGGCTAATCATTATTTGTATTTACATCATGGATGATGCACATATTTTTTTAATATCATGTTCTAGGATTTATGTGAACCGTTTGAGTGTAATTATCCGGGTTGCGTTCCAGTGTGAATGTTTACTCCGGAAGTCCTTATCCGATACCACCTCCCCACGTGTGAATGCTGTGCGTGCTGTTGGATGCGCTGCGTATCGGGGCCTACAGGCGGCGTCAATTACGGCGCGGGTGACAGCCTGGATCTATGGTTCATGGATCCACGCCTCCCCCGCTGGCCCTGTACGCCGCACTGTGGGCTCCGATCGCATCATCTATATTCAGTGCGCCGCAAGGCATGTCTCACCTGGGTGACGTCACATCTGGTGTTAAATGGACGCCACTATTTAAGACGGTATTCAGTCTGCATGTACATCCTCCTCCTGACGAAGCCTTTCTGTGCGAAACGCGCATTGAGGACCCTTCTAGTGGGCTTTGTGGTGGCCCCCCTGCCTAATCATGTCCTTGGGTAAGATTTATTCCTAGTTGATGTTGTATCAGGGACATATTTATGACCTATAGGTTTTTTTACCCGTGCTTTATATTGCATTAGGTGGCATTGTGTGCTGGTTGTACATTACCCTGGAGATGTTTGAGCTCTATAGGCTCATGTACTTATGTATCTGCTTTACCCAATGACATGTTTAACATCTAGTTTGGGAGGGTGACTTCTACGGCCCATGCCTCCCACCTACACTGTATGACCCTCTATTTTTTATATTTGGAGATGATTCATGTATACTCTTTATTAATTATTTTTGTAATAAAAATTTATATTATTTTATATTATTTGTATTGTTCCAGTCTGCCTGCCCACCCACAAATCCATGGAGTCAGGAAACAGGGTATGTGCCAGACTGGCCATAGTTTAGGTAGGCCGGAACCTGGGCGTTGAGACAGGAGCTATCAGCTTGCTGTTTGTCCTCAGCCTGGCGTGGCACATGAAAAAAATGATCCATCATGTTGAGGAGATTGAAATGGCTGCTGTGGCTTCTGCTACTGCTACTGCAGATTCTGCTGCTTGTGCTGTCGGGATTGGGGTGACTGTGTGAGTGGAGGGACCTTGCTTTCAGACATGCTGGCAGCAAGCATCTGCCCGTGGTAAGATGCGGCAAGCTACGTACTCAGTGTTTCCTGGTAATTTGTCCTCCCTTTCTGCGGGAGGAAAACATCCCCCATTTTGCTTGATAGTGAGGGTATAAAAACACGGTTATGCAGTAATCATCAGTAATCATCAGATATACGCGAGTCTACAGGTTGCCATTCTGTTCAGCGTGCCCAAGCAGCCAGTTCTTTCTAACTCCGCCCCCCACTGAGACGATTGGGTGTTGTGGCCAGTGTCACTGTCATCACGATCATCCTTTTGCTCCTCCTACCCGACTCCTCTTCCTCCTCAAGTAGCAGCACCTTCTTCTCCTTTCCCATGAGAGTTTCTCACTGTAGGTCCCCACAGCTACAGGGAGGACGGCAAGATGCTTTAGCTGTTCTTCTTCCTCCTCCTTCGTTGGCACCTATTGCATGAGCATCAGTGTCTCTTTAAAAATAAATATGAGGGGGATGAGGGACAACTGCAGCATGAACAACATGAGCTGCCACTGCGAGAACTGGAAACAAAACGTGTTCCCTGTTGAGGCAGTCTGGTGCATGAAAAAATTTTCACAGCTTTCTGTTGCTCATACAGATGCTCAAGCATGTACAATGTTAAACTCCAGTCACTTGAAACATCGCAAATTAAGTAGTATAGCTGTAGACCATTCTGACTTGTGGCCACCAAGGAGCTGGATCCATCTAAATTTGGAATTGAAGCATTTTTTAAAAGTCTATGCAGTGAGAATGTGTTATCTCCCCCAGGTTCAGAGTGGCCAGGATGTTGTGCCCATTGCCGCTGACCACCTTGCCCAGTTGGAGTTGGCAAGGTGACAGTCCTTGGGATGTTTGCTGCTTGATCTACTTTAGCAACTGCTCGGTAATGTGGCTACTCTCCTCCGGGCCGATAAGCTCCAACATGGCGTGGAAATGCTTGCCTTGACACGTGATAGGAAGAAGGGGTACTGTGAGCAGCACTGATCCCTGCTGATGTTGGGGATAGGACCATGTCCATGGAGGAGAAGGTGGAGGAGGCAGATAAGTCTGTCTCCCATAGGGCTTGGTGGGGTTTTCTTATTGCTTCTTAGGAAAAAAGAAGGTGTCCCACTAGGAAGGGGCAGTGAATACTGAGAGGGCTCCACTGAAAGCCTTCTCTGGGGCTGCAAGGAATGGTGTCTGACTCTAAAGTCACCTTCCCATGATCCCGCTGCAACTAAGAGGAGGGCTGAACCATTTAATCCAAAATCTCATCCTTTTTTTCCTCAACGATAATGTTACGTCTTTCCAAAACTAGCAGGGACAACTGTGGACTACTACTACTACTTCTGGCCGGATAGCTGTTTCTGCTACTACCAGTTCTATACTAGAACTATGTGATCACCTATATGCTGGTTTAATTAACCAATACCCCCAAAACAATAATAATAAACTGTGTGGAGAAAGAAATAAATGGAATTGGATGATTGAGGCCTGGTACTTAATATTATGTTATCATTCATAGATAATGTGGTGCACTACCCTGTGTATTGGTGTAATGATCACCTATATGCTGGTTTAATTAAATTGAACAACCCCACAAAAAATCAAATTCCAACTGTGTGTAGATAGAATCAACAGATTTGGATGATTAAAGGTCAGGTCTGACATGTAATATCACATTATCACTCAAAGATAATTTGGTGTACTATTCTGCGTATTAGTGCACCGATAACCTATATGCCGGTTTAATTATATTGAACAACCCCCAAAAAATAAAATTCCAACCATGTGGATATAAAATAAATGGAAATGGATGATTCAGTGCCAGGCCCGAAGAAAAAAACAGCAAATCAGGTATGTGTACATAGTAACAGCAACAAAATTACGTATGTAAGGGTAAACCTTTTACATTTACCTAAGACATAATACAAAATGTAATATAATACATTACTACTACATTCTCTCAGACCTCTGAGGCTACCATGATGTCAAAGTCCAGTTATGTGTTAGGAAAGAAGGTAAAATCAATTTTATTCTGTTGATCTTGGATAGTTTAGCGTCAGAGAAGGACAAAGGGATGTGCAACATGTATGACACTGTAAATGTGTATAAAACTGGACAAATAGATTTTGAAATATATTTCTAGACCTGGTCCAAATTTTCACAACTGTGATGCTTTAACCTATATGCTGGTTTAATTATATTGAACAACCCCCCAAAAAATAAAATTCCAACCATGTGGGTATAAAATAAATGGAAATGAATGATTAAGTGCCAGGCCCGAAGAAAAATAATTAAAAAAAAAACAAACAAAAAAAACTTGTATTCACCTTCAGTGGCACACCCGTGGCAATGATTCTCTGGTTTCCCACCAGTCTTTGTGCATGATGATCACATGTGACTGACGCAATCTGTTTTCTCAGCAAATCAGGTATGTGTACATAGCAACAGCAACAAAATTATGTATGTAATAATAAAATAATAAATAATACAAAATGTAATATAGGACATTACTACTACATTCTCTCAGACCTCTGAGGCTACTATGATGTCAAAGTCCAGTTATGTGTTAGGAAAGAAGGTACAATCAATTATATTCTGTTGATCTTGGATAGTTTAGTGTCAGAGAAGGACAAAGGGATGTGCAACATGTCTGACACTGTAAATATGCATAAAACTGGGCAAATAGATTTTGCAATATATTGCTAGACCTGATCCAAATTTTCACAACTGAGATGCTGGAAAACTGAGGTTGAAATAAAATGTAGAACACTGTCCTGTATTATGGTGTGGCTGGGACAAAAAAAATTCTGCTTGCTCATGAGCAAAGCGTTAATAACAAACTACAAATTAAAGGGGTTGCACAGTGATTTATATTGATTACCTATCCTCAGGATTGGTAATCAATATCTGATTGGCAGGGGTCCTACTCCTAGCAGCTGTTTGAAGAGGAAGTGGCACGCCATGCTCATTATTCTGTATATTGCAACAACTATAGTACAGTAGATTGCCTGTTTCCAGACACAGTGCTATGTTGTTAATAAAGTACTGCTAAAAAGAAAAGGCAGGAAGGGGCGGAGACTTTCTACACAAGTACAGCGAGACCTGAGAAAGAAGAAATCCAGAAGAAAATGTGCTGAGATTTTTATCTTGCTGAAAGTTATATTCATATGTTTTGCTGTTATTTCTGAATAAAAACCTGTTGTTCATTGTGCTATACCTGATTAATCCACTGCCAACACAAGTACTCGCTCTATTCAAGTGAATACAGCAATTACTCATCAATACACTGCACTTCCGAGACAAAATGCAGTGTGATGAATAGGAAGGAGCGCTAGCATGGAGCGCCCCCTCCTCTTTAAACAGCTGATAGGCGGGGGGTGTTGCAAGTCAGATCCCCACCAATCTGATATTGATGAATAGTGCTGAGCGAAGTGAAGCATTCAAAGAGGAACTCAGTCTGAAGTTTAGGAAAACTTCAATTCTAAATTAACACGAGGGAGACTTATTCTGCATCAGTTTTATTTATTTATTCCTACATTTACTTATTCCTACATCAGATGTAAATATAAATATAATAAGATGGAAGCCTTTATTACTCCACTGCCAGCGTGCCAACCAAAACCATCCAGTCTGCAGCCCTTATAGGGGCCAGGTCTTAATGATGACCATCCTCATCTTTTGCTGGCTTTACATCTTCCAAATCATCCTTCAAAGTTTCCTTGTTCTAGAAAAGTGAGCAAGATGCAGAGAGAGGAGGAGTTGGATGTTCCCAGGGCAGGAGAGCGCTGGGGTTGGAGAGGTGGGTATGCCAGAGCTGATTAATATTCTTTGTTTACTGTCAAATAGCCTGCAGAATATTGTAGACCAGAACTGAAATAATTTGCATATTGTGCTCCCACCTAACCAGTCAAACCCCATACCAGTAACAGCCCCTGTTTAAAGGTGCATTAAAGGTGCCGCACGGCCATTAACAATAAAGACTGTGGACAGCTGCAGGCTAATTAACCACTTCCCGTCCGCCCATAGGATAAAAACGTCCGGGAAGTGGTTAGTTATCTCTGAATGGACGTTTCTGAACGTTCATTCAGAGATAACAGCTGCACGCTAATCGTGCAGCTGCACAGCGGGGTACCTGCTGTCAGTGACAGCAGGGTATCCCATAGAGAAGGCATGGACCATTCCCAGGGGTCCCTGCCTTTTAGGTCGCTGTATACACAGCACTCAATGAGCGCTGTGTATGCAGATAAGGAAGCGCTGTTGCACTTCCTGTTCCGGCCCGGCGGTCACGTGATCGCCAGGGCCGAGAGAGTGCAGGAGCTGCCGGGTCTTTCTTAGACCCGATCAACCCTGCACTGAGGCTGTACAGCATAGTATTATGCTGTACAGCCTCTCTGGGGGTGTATTTCCCCTGTAACTGGGGCTACTATATAAGCCCCAGTTACCAGGAGAAATCAATAGTGTAAAAAAAAAAAAAAAAAGAAAGTTAAATGTCCCCCAGAGGTCATGTATGACCTTATGGGGGACACAAAGTGTAAAATAAAAAATAAAAAAATAAAAAGATTTTATATTATAAAAAAAGTTTCACATATAACCCCCCCCCAAATATGTCATTAAAAAATGTTACAAATAAAAATAAATAAATAAAATAGACATATTTGGTATCACCGCGTCCGCAACGACTGGCTCTAAAAAAAATATCACATGATCTACCCGATCAGTAAAACGCCGTAAAAAATAAATAAACAAACATTACGCCAAAACAGATTTTTTAATTACCTCACTTTTCAAAGAACATAATATCAAACAATAAAAAAGTCATATGTATCCCAAAATGGTAGCAATAAAAATGTCACCTCATCCCGCAAAAAAATGAGCCCCACGCCATAAAAATGAAAAAGATATGGCTCTTAAAAAACTGCAACACAAAAACATGATTTTTTTTCTAAAAATGCTCTTATTGTGTAAAACGTAAAAACAAATAATAAAAAATAGACATATTTGGTATCATTGCGTCCGCAACAACGGGCTCTACAAAAATATCACATGATTTACCCCATCAAGTGGACCGCGTAAAAAAATCTAATAAAAATTATGCCAAAACAGCTTTTTTTTGTCGCCTCACCTACCAAAAAACATAATATCAAACAATCAAAAAGTCGTATGTATCCCAAAATGGTAGAAATAAAAACGTCACCTCATCCCGCAAAAAATGAGCCCCCACACAAGATCATAGCCAGAAAAATGAAAAAATATGGCTCTTAAAAAACATGATTTTTTTTTCTAAAACTGCTCTGATTGTGTAAAATGTAAAAATAATAATAATAAAAAAAAATTGACATATTTGGTATCGTTGCGTCTGTAATAACCGGATCTATAAAAATATCACATGATCTACGTCATCAAGTGAACGGTGTAAAAAAAAAAATATAGAAAAATGCCCCTAAACTGCTTTTTTTTGTGACTTACCCTCCCAAAAATGGGGCCAATAAAAAGCACAGTTTGTCCCGCAAAAAATAAGCCCTCACGCAGCTCAGTCCACAAAAAAAATTAGAAGTTATTGCTCTTAAAAACCATGACAGAAAATACCATGTTAGAAAATGCAGATGCTGCTCCTCCCCTTCTGAGCCCTGGCGTATTCCCAAATAACAGTTTACAACCACATATGGGGTGTTTCTGCAAAACTGCAGAATCTGGGTATTAAATATTGAGTTTTGTTGTTAACTAGAGATGAGCGAGCAGTAAAATGCTCGGGTGCTCGTTATTCGAGACAAACTTTTCCGGATGCTTGGGTGCTCGTTTCAAGTAACGAACCCCATTGAAGTCAATGGGAGACTCAAGCATTTTTGCAGGGGACCAAGGCTCTGCCTAGGGAAGGCTGGGTGAAAACCTGGAAACATCAGAAAATGATGGAAACACCACGGAAATGGACAGGAAACAGCAGGGGCAGCATGCATGGATGCCTCTGAGGCTGCCTAATCCCACCATTACCCCAAATTCTCCTGCAACAGCCTGGTGGTTACCCTCATGGCAATTGTGCTCACCCAGACCAAGAAAGGCGAGGCACATGCCCATCACATGTTAGGGAAGCACCCAACTAGGTGCAACGAAGGTCCATCACCCATGCCCATGCTGGCACTGCTCTCCTATCCCCAGCCACACAATGCAGGCATAAGCCTGACACAGCATGGCGGTGACACCAACAAGTGACCAAGTTAGATGAGGTAGCTGGTGAAGCACCCAAAAATTTAGCCTGACACAGCATGGCGGTTACACCACCAATGACTTTGTCCGACTGAGAATGCAGTGAAATGGCTTTTGTTGAGCCTCCAAAATGTTTTTTTCTTTTCGGAGTACATAAAGTCGACCCTCAGCAAAAAAAAATATTTTTAAATGTCGGTACTTGCGCCTCCTGAAAAATTGTTTTGGACTGTCTGTTTGACGCTCCTGAAACATTGTTTTACAGTGTCTGTAGTTGACATTGCGGAAAAATTGTTTGGAGAGAGGGCCTGTAGCTGGCTCTCCGGAAAAATTGTTTAGAGAGAGGGCCTGTAGGTGGACCTCCGGAAAAATTGTTTGGAGAGAGGGCCTGTAGGGGGCCCTCCAGAAAAATTGTTTAGAAAGAGGGTCTGTAGGTGGACCTCCAGAAAAATTGTTTAGAGAGAGGGCCTGTAGATGGACCTCCGGAAAAATTGTTTGGAGAGAGGGCCTGTAGGGGGCCCACCGGAAAAATTGTTTAGAGAGAGGGCCTGTAGGTGGACCTCCAGAAAAATTGTTTGGAGAGAGGGCCTGTAGGTGGACCTCCGGAAAAATTGTTTAGAGAGAGGGCCTGTAGGTGGTCCTCCGGAAAAATTGTGGTAAAAGAGTGCCAGTTGGACCTCTAAAAAATTGCGTTTTTTGGGTCAACGTTAGGCAAAGACGACAAGAAGGAGGAGGAGTAGGAGGAGTAGAGAAGAGGAATCGGATACATAAGTAATGTTAATCTTTAGCTGCTTTCCCCCAGAGGAGATTTGAATTCCGGTGAAATCCAGGCTTTGTTCATTTTAATAAGTGTCAGCCTGTCAGCGCTGTCAGTTGACAGGCGTGTACTGAGCATTGGTACCCTCTTCTGTCTCGCCGACATTCTTCTCCTCTTCCTCCTCATCCTCATCCCCCTCCTCTGATACGCGCTGAGAAACAGACCGGAGGGTGCTCTGGCTATCAAGCGACGTATCTTCCTCCACCATCTCTTGTGACAAGCGCAAAGCTTCCGACTTCATGCTGAGCAGTGAGTTTTTCACCAGGCAAAGCAGCGGGATGGTGAGGCTGATAATGGCGGCATCGCCGCTGACCATCTGTGTTGACTCCTTGATGAGGAATCTGACTGACCTGACTACCAGTTCTGGTGGAAGTTGACATCTGGCAGTCTACAATCGCTCTGCGCTGCTGGTAAACTCTGGATAACATGTTTAATGTCGAATTCCATCTTGTGGGCATGTCGCACAACAGTCGGTGAGCGGGCAGTTGTAGGCGGTGCTGCGCTGCCCTGAGAGTGGCAGCATCTGTGGTCGACTTGCGGAAATGCGCACAGATGCGGCGCACCTTGGAGAGCAAATCAGACAGATTGGGGTATGTCTTGAGGAACTGCTGAACTATGAGATTGAACACGTGGACCAGGCATGGCACATGTGTCAGTCTGCCGAGTTGCAGAGCCACCACCAGGTTACGCCCGTTGTCACACACAACCATGTCTGGCTTGAGGTTCAGCGGTGCCAGCCACAGATTGGTCTGCGCCGTGATGCCCTTTAACAGCTCTTGGGCGGTGTGCCTTTTGTCACCTAAGCTCAGCAGTTTGAGCACCGCCTGCTGGCGCTTACCCACGGCACTGCTGCTGCGCCGAGAGCTACCGACTGAAGGTGCCGTGCCCACGGATGGTAATTCGGAGGTGGAGGAGGAGGAGGGGTCGGAGGAGGAGGCATAGGACGTCTGAGAGACCGTGACCGAGGTAGGCCCCGCAATGTGCCGTCAGTGATATATAGTGTCCCTGCCCGGCAGCACTTGTCCACGTGTCCGTGGTTAGGTGGACCTTCTCAGAAACAGCGTTGGTCAGGGAAGCAGATGATGTTCTGTGACATGTGCTGGTGTAGGGATGGGACGGAACATCAGGAAAAATAGTGGCGGCTGGGGACCGAATACCGAGGGGCAGCCACCGCCATGAGATTGTGAAAGGCCTCGGTCTCTACCAGCCTATAGGGCAGCATCTCCAGGCTCATCAATTTGGAGATGTGGACGTTGAGGGCTTGGGCATGTGGGTAGGTGGAACTGTATTTCCTCTTGCGCTCCAGCGTCTGCTGTAAAAACAGCTGAACGCTGCGCAGGGACACATTGGTGGACGCTGTGGAGGATCGTGGAGGCGAAGGTGTAGTTTTCCGGCAGGAGGCGCTCGTGCCGGGGTCCTGGGCAGGTGGTTGACTAGCAGAGGCAGCGAGTGACACAGGGGAAGGAGCAGTGGTGTGACCCGCAGGAGGTGAACGGCCTTGGTTCCATTGAGTGGGGTGTTTAGCACTCATATGCCTGCGCATGCTGGTGGTGGTTAGGCTAGTAGTGGTGGCACCCCTGCTGATCCTGGTGTGGCACAGGTTGCACACCACAGTCCGTCGCTCATCCTCACTTTCTTTAAAGAACCTCCAGACTTGCGAACATCTAGGCCTCGCCACGGGAGCTTCACTACGTGAAACAGTTGCTGCTGATGCACCAGCTCTGGCCCTGCTTCTCCCTATGGCCACACCACTGCCTCTTCCAACCTGTTCTGGTGCAGCACTTGCCTCCGCCTCAGAAGCACTGTCTTCACTCGGCTTATCAACCCAGCTTGGGTCAGTCACCTCGTCATCCTCCGATTCCTCAGTCTGCTCCCCCCTCGGACTTACTGCCCTGACAACAACTTCACCACTGTCTGACAACCGTGTCTCCTCATCGTCCGACACCTCTTTACAAACTTCTTCCACTAAGTCAACATTGTCATCATCATCATCATCACCCACAGACTACGACAGTTGGAAAACTTGGGCATCGGGAACGAGGTCAGCAGCAACCTGAGAAGTGGTTTGTGACTCTGGGAAG